>JAFVLL020007597.1:31630-61616 GCA_021397915.2 Tor tambroides
TACTGAAGAAAAAAAGACACCTACATCTTGGATGCCCTTGGGGTAAGCTGATAGATATCAAATTTTAATTTCAAAGTGAACTATCCCTTTAAATTCTGATCAATTCTGGTCATGGTCGTGGCATTCAGTGTTCAGATATTTCCATGGCAATGCTGTATATTAGACAGGTCATCTAGTTAAAGAACTTTCAAATTGCATCTCTTTTTAGCATTTGTTTAAAAATAACCTTCATTATTAATTTTAGTGTCATATTGCTAAAGTGTTCGTCGATTGATTTGTAGTGGGCTATACTTTTATCATAGTTAATGCTTAAAGATGATACAAATACAGTTATAAAATCATGTCAACTCTAATCAATACTGCATGTCTGCAAATGTATATATTTATTTATTTGTTTGGTGTCTAGCAGTTTAATAGGCTCTGCATTGGGGCCCTGTCATGTTTGTTTGGCGATAATGACCAAATGAATCATTGTTTAACCAACGGATCACATTCTGGAGGTTTTGTTAGGTGTACCATTTACACCGATCATCATTTCAAATGGTTGTGCTTATAATTTTTAAATGTTTATCATCATTTCTTTGATCATCCTAGAATAAAGCATTCTACTGATTAGATTTTGTACTGTCCCTGCAATGATTTTGTTCAATAATATAATTGCTTTTTCTGCCATTGTCCAAATTGTATGCCAATGCCAAGTGGTCACCAAAAGGGCTTCAATTATTTCGTGGCCTACTTCAGAGAACAGCGTTGCAGATTTCTATGAAAAATAAAAATGTGTTCAGGCTCTTTCCTGGTAAATGGCATTGAAAAATATTATGACTCACTGGCTGGTATAGTATGGAGCTCTTAGTATTCAGCCTTGCTACCACTTTCACTGGCTGAACAGCCATTCAGAATCTTTAATTTTCTCATTTTAAACCCACTATTTATATAGTTTCTGAACCTCTAGTCTCAAAAATCTGAGAACACAGGGAGGGAAAGGTTCAAATGTCAGGTGCATTTATGTTGCAATCAAAACAAGAGTGCATCATAGGTCAAATTAATATGATTGAAGATTTATATTAACATATAATGTGAATAGAGCACAACAGCTCATTTTTCAGTGGCCTTGGTTTCCTATGTAGTATTTTTCTAATTCATTTTATTTATAAGTATTTAAAATATTCTTCAGTGAAGATTTCTAAGCCTTGAACCAAACCAACAAGCTAGAATCACAACATTTGATTCCAAGCAACAAAGTGTTTGAAAATTATATGCTACTAGACTGTATTAGGAAAACTCAATTCGTGAAGCATTGCAAATAATGTAATCAAACAGAATAGAAATGTATTCCAAATATTCAGATTTATACAACTATAGGAAGACTGACTCAATTACTGTCACTGGCTTATTGAGCTCTCTTCAGGATTATTGGCTGTGGTGTTACTATGCCATCCTGGGATGGGAATTTAGGTTGACAACTAAAGTCAATATGAGAACAAATAAAATTTAAATGGAGACAGCAACGGTGTGAGTTCCAGTGAGTTCCAGTATATGATACCCAATAGGCTACTACAACAAAACAGACTAAAGAAAATGAAGATATAAAAAAGAAAGAATATAAAAAATATTATTAACAAATCTACTGTTTTGTTCAACAAATCCAGTCTAAGATCAAACTTTTTTTGATTTACTACTGGCTGGGAAAACAGCCCTTCGGTGGCCACCTGCCCAATTAAACATGATTTTTTTTTTTTTTTTAAAGAAATTAAGTTTAAATCACACTGACTTATGGCTTGTACAGAAGCATATATCATCAATTACCAACCTCGAAGCTCATGGTAGGTCTGTGTAGAAAGTTTCATAAGTTAACATTAAAAATCAGTTTCTCTATGGAGAAAGTAAATGGGATCCTACTTCCTGAACCCTACTGTTGCGCTCTATTGTAATGTAATTGAGAACCACTTATCCCTGCTCACGGATCATCCCTAATCCCTGGCCTGTTTATTTAGATTTTTTTCTTGTCTATACACCACTGCAAAAATGTGCTCTCATCAGCATCATATAATCTGCGGCTGGAAATCACAATGATTATTTTTGGAGTGCAAATTTTTGCTGTGTATTTACTTTAGCATTCCAGACTCCTCCTTAATGAAGTAAGTGAGGTTTTCATGTTCAGTGTAAAGAAAGCTGACTTCACAACATGGCCAGATGAAAGAATATTTTAAAAACAAAATTTGCATATGATCAAAAAGGCTCCTGGGAATCTTTCCTCCTTCATATTGGGAGTACAAGGAGAGACGGATATTAAGGCCTAATATCAGAGCTTTAATGCAGTCATAATTTTTCACCGTCTGACTGAAATGTATGTGAGAGCATCAAACGTTCAGTTAAACATGACTGATGCGTTCAAGGTTCGCATCCTAATTGCGTTTTGCTTCTAGACTGTACCCCACCC
Source organism: Tor tambroides (assembly GCA_021397915.2). Taxonomy (NCBI): domain Eukaryota; kingdom Metazoa; phylum Chordata; class Actinopteri; order Cypriniformes; family Cyprinidae; genus Tor; species Tor tambroides. The sequence continues at coordinate 34,071 of JAFVLL020007597.1, forward strand.
CAAAGCCCCCACAGACTGCGCCTTATGATTGTTTGAATATTGTCTTGTTTAATCACTACCCTATTTCTTGTTCTACCGAGAAGATTAGATGTTGGAATATTACATACTGGTTTGTTTATTCACAGCTTTTGGAGGATTTCTGAGTGTAGTTATTAGACTCGGGTGAAATAGAGACCAGGGAAATCACACCGACCTGTCAAAGGGTTTTTGATTTAGCATAAAAACTATTATTCTTTGTTCTCTCTTCCTCTGTCACCACATAAAGACAGCTTCCGTTAGCTTCTTACAGAGACTACATTTAAAATAGCTGAGAATCAAAGAAAAGGTTCTGTCTTGAAGACACTTCTAAGACTTTCATATGAATACATGATCTGTTCAAGTAAATTTGACTGAAAGAATGATGAACTGCGCAGTTTGAGTGCTTTGATGCCAAATATCAGCCATTTTCAAATTTGAAATGCTTATATTCCTTCTTTAAATCGACAAAATAAAAACTGACATCAGTTACTTTCATAATACAAGTTCTTGGTCTTATAGTGAATGATTCATCTAAAAATGTTTCTAATCTTTCATCAAAATAACCAGACCAACTATTTTTCAACACCTTTCCCTCCATTTTACCTACCATGTAGGTCACATTCACACAACAGCTGTATACAGTAGTCAATCCTGTATTTGAGTGCTGTTTAATAAGGTTACATTCACATTTGGTTATTTTGAGATTGACAGAACGATAACTATATTAGCGTCCACACCAATGGACCATAACATTCTGTTTATTGAATGCATCGAGTTGGGTGCATGGATTCTGACTGGCTGTTGGATGTTTTTATAATTCATCAGCTGGAAAAAAATTCTGAGGGGGATTCCAATCATTTCTCTGCGTCGTTACCAATATAGCTATGTGGTTTAAACTTCCTTATACTAATAGAATTAGAAGGATCATTGAAACAGTATAATTAGCTTTATTGGTATCATGCTTGTGAATGGCTAAGGGGAGAAGGGGATTGACATACTATATTTAATCTGTTGTGTGAACAGGACAGTTCAAAAGCAGGGTTGCCAGGTCCGTAAAACAAAAAGGCCATAACCCTATCCCACATGTAATACAACTCGGAATATGCCACTCCCATACCTAAAATACATATTTTACAGTCACTGCTATGCATTGTTATACACAATTTCAAGTAGTAGTAATTAAAAGTAGTAATAAAAAGTGGCCCAATTGAACTTGGAAATGGTGGACTTGGCAACCCTGTGTGGGAGTCACACTTGTTATTAAATAAGGTTTTCAATCACTGACTGTATGACTTTGGAAATCACACCCTGTTTTTGTTCATTCTGTCATCAACCACCTTACATTTCTTGTGGAATGCCACTAGGAAATATGTTACATTACAAAAGTAAAATGAATTTTAGTGCTTAATAGCTAAACACCTGAAGTCAAATGTACACCAGAAGACTTCCTCTCCTTTTTCTAAGTCAGATTTTTTTTCTGATTAATTCAAACACTGCTGTGGTGGTTTAACAGATTAAAGTTGTATTTGATGTGGAAATTATTTTAATTGGGTCTTTACTGCTAAGCTCTTCCAACAAGTCCAAATCTGAATCTAATTTAAACTGCATTTAAGGGGAGAATCTCGGTGAAGGAGTTCCTCCATCTGTGTAGGTTTATCTGTGACCTTGTTCTGGACAGATAGCAGCTGTCAAATTAATGCCAATGGAAGTATGATATCTCTTTTCCAGGCCTTTTTGTGAGCGTCTGAGAGCCTCTCACTTTTATCACATGAAATCACTGAACCATTGTATCTTCTCCGTTCTTAGAGAGATAATGAAGAGTTACAATCGAAACCAGGTCTTGTCTCATTTGGTCCTCAACCTTCCACTTTTTTAAAGTGACACATGACCGCACGTGTGAGTGATTGTGTTATTGTGGTAGTCGCATCGCCTCTCCATGATCAAAGCCAGTGTTGAGTACATTAGCGTTGGGAATGACGTTGCCTGCCTTCGTTTCTCTCATCCCTCCCCAGCTCTCTGCCATCTCCAAATGAAACCGCAATCCCATGGGGCTTGCAAATTTTTGTAAACTCTTCTGGGAATTGCGCATGTTTATAGCCTATGTGTTACATCTCTTTGAGTATTTGAGGGCATGTGCGTGAGAAAAACATCCGTTAGAGCAAAATAAAAATATTCCTTTTAAGATACGTCTTTCCACCACTGGCTTTTGAAATATCCAGCTAGCAAGGATAAGTTTTATTTCTTTTAGGTTTGTCTCTTATGCCGCACAAAGTGTAAAATGAAGTGAGCTTTGGTGTTGTGGTGGATATAACTCACTGCCACAGCTACTGAACACAATAAGGAGAAAAGGTCTGTACTAACAAGCAGAAACCTGTCTCCCACCTCTGTTTGAGCTCCATTTTGTTCCAATTAGTCCTCCTCACCTGTGGCATGACCTGGGCTATGAAACCACCTCATAGTGTGGGTTATGTCACCGAGTCAAGCTTCATTTTTCATCCTTATTAAAGAAGATTAAGTTTGTACTCGCTTTGCCTCTCAGTTTTTTTTTTAATTTGAATTCAAATTCAGTAGCAAAATGTGCCTGCCGCAATTTACAGTGCATATCTCTATATCGCATCCAGTCACTTTCCCCTCGGTTTCATGAAAGAAATTAACAGCTGGCGAATGCACTTCTTCTCATCCCCCGCAGCCTCCCTCCATTCAGTGTTCTGGGAGTGAAGGTGTGAATGGAAAACCGGAGAGGTTAACCAATCACTTGGAAAGGAGACTTTGCTGGCATGAGCTAATTATCAGAATTTGTTTGTGCTATTGCAGGCGGCTTCACTGGAAGCCCTGTTTCAGAGTTAGCTCAGGGAATAGAGGCTCGCCTTTCGCACGCTATGCTGTCACTGCTAGGCTTATTAGCCCGTCGCCCCTAACGATGCTACGCAAGAGAGGGCCACAGTTACCATAGAAAAAGTTGCCATAGCGCTGCAATAAAACTTTGCAGCAATGCCCCTACTGCTTCTAATTTTAAACAAAATAACAGTTTTTCATTCTGCAGAGTTGTGCATTCAGCATGTGCCTAATGTGTCCCACTGAAACTTTGTTAGACGACAGTGAATTAAATTTGCACCAAACAGCAAGATTTATCTTTAGCTTTATCTCAGGTGCTTCTATTAAATTTGTACTAAATGGGAAGATTTGGTTTATTATTATGGTTGCAATGATAAACATGTTATACAATATCCTAGGTTACAAATTTAGGTTATAAAAACGTTGTGGGAACATTGATTTGAAAAGTTTCTAAAATGTTGAAATGTCCAGTTTTCTTGTTTTGATTCTAACATTATTTAAAGGTTACAAAAGCATTTCTTACAATATTCTAATTTTGTTTTCACCCAAAATATAACATTATTTAAAAGTTTGTTTTTAATAGTCTAAGACAGTTAAAGTGTTCAGTTGTCTTGTCATGACTAGAACGCTATTTAAAGGTTACAAAAACGTTTTTTAGAACGTTCGTCAAGTCAGTGTTGTTCTGACATTCTCTCAAAGTTCTGAGAATATATTTTATTTTCACCCAAACCATAATGTCATTTAAACATTAAATTTTAATATTCTAAGAAAGTTAAAATGTCCAGTTTCCTTGTGAATGTAACATTATTTAAATGTTTCAAAAACATTTCTTAGAACATTTCTTAGGACTTTCTGAGAATGTTGTTCTAAGGACATTTAACATTTATATAATAAAAAAAATGTTTGTGAAAATTATGAGAATGTTCTTTGTTATCTGGTATAAAGATAAGACTGTAAATAAAAAAATAAAGACTGTTCAACTGGTCAGTAAAATGTCTGTTTATCACTATTATTACAATTAAATTACTAACTATATGATTCTTAGACTCTTAAAAAAAGTAAAGGTTCTTTATTGGTATCTGTTGTTCCATGAAGAACCTTTAACATCAATAGAACCTTTCCATTGCACAAAATATTCCGTATAGTAGAAAAAAGTCTTTAGAGAGAGAAAAGCTTTTTAAAATGTGCATTTAAAATGATTTATTAATATACTTTTTATTATTTTATTAATCTATGTTTTAAAACATGAATTAAATAAACAGTTTTAAATTTGTCTATTTATTTATACATTTAAAAATGATTTTTTTAATTTATTGTTTATTAAACTACATTTAAAAACACGAATTAAATAAGCAACTTTAAATATGTCTATTAATTTGTCCATTTAAAAAGTGATTTATTTACATACATTTTTATGTTTGAATTATTAAATTGATAAATTGATTCTTCATTTTATTTTTAAGTGGCACTCCTGGTCCTCCATATTTAGATTCTTTACACTAAGAAAAAAAAAGTTTGTTTTATGAACCGTTTACTGAAAGGTTCTTTAAAGAATCAAAAATAGTTCTTCTATGACATCAATGCGAAAACCTCCTTTTGGAACCTTTATTTTTAAGACTTTTTGTAAAACCGTCTGTTACACTTTTTAAATAAATGCTTTAATATTTCAAATAACTTAGATGCTTCAGTCAATACACTTATATTGCATATCCCCACAAATAAAGGCATTACCCCTATATAACCAACCCCATACTATATATAATGAAGTGTCTGTCTAGAGCTGTACTGCTGGTGCTTCTGATTGAGCTGTGCTCCCAGCAGGCACTGAGTTAAATTCTTAATGAGTTCTGCCCAATGCAGTCTCTTACATCACACAAAGTATCAGTGTTACCTGTCTTCCAGAGCTTTGTCCTGATCTCTCAAAATCACACTGTGTCTGGGTTCAACAAATCTCTTTATTTCATTTAATCAGTGCAAAGATATAAATATATATTTGCTCCCACAAAAGCGAAAAGAGAAATAGTAAAAATGTAGTAATAAAGTAATGTAAGATAGATTCAGAAGTATCATTCCCATATGGGAAATATTTGTACCTAAGTATCAGTGATATAATAATTAACAATCTGAGCTTTTCAAAGCATTGTTTTGATGTTTGTATATCGAGTTTTCCACAAGGATTTGATCATCCGGAAATTCCATACACCCCCTTTTTACTTCCTTCACCCTTCTTGAACGGTTTGACTATAGCATAAAGAGAACTCAAATTGGCGAAAATACTTTGGCAACCTGCCTGCATGTCTACTTGCACCACTGAACCTTATTTACATGCACTACTGTGTTTGTGAATGCAAATCTTCAGAAACCGACAAATAAAAATGGTTTTCATTTATTTTGATGTGCTCCCCGCGGGATGTCTGCGAGAGGCACATGTAGCAAACCTCAGCACCAAATATGCTTGCTCAGCACTGGTCTGGCTAAAGCTTGCATATTCAACCTCATGAATAGAAGATGGGCACATATGTGGCCTAAACTTTCATCATCACTTGCCCATCTTATGCTCCAGAGGTCATCTGATTTCAGCATTTTAAGGTTTGAAGTCAATAGTACTTAGTCGATATCAAAATAGATAGATAGATAGATAGATAGATGGATGGATGGATAGATAGAAAGATAGTACTGTTTTTCTAACTCGTGTCTGAGTCACGCTAGGGACAGGAAATTATGCAACTGTTTTGCTCTTAGCGCTTCACATTATTTATTATGACATTTTTGTTTCAAGGTTTCATAACATGTTCCTTAAAAGGATGACGTTACAGTGCTTGATTATGTATTGTGTAATGATCTACCTGTATTGTAATCTATGGTGATTTCTACAACTAGAGTGATCTATTCATATTGCATGAACTGTATTGCTCTTTTAAGTAGCAGTGTTAATCATATTCTCTCTTGGAGAAAAGAGTATGTTATATTAGTTTTGCAGCTTTAAAGAGACCTAAAACTTATTATGCAATTAATATTATTAATTTATTCTGGCATATAAATTGTATATGAATTTAAATATTTGTATAAAATTAAATTTATATAAATATAATTTATTTTATATAAATATGTTTCTTTTATTATTTAATAGATTGCTAACCCAATTCAAATGCTGCCTATAGTATTTCATTTCTTCTATTTCATTCCTTTTTTTCATCTTTCCCAGTTTCTCTTTTCCTTCTCATTCACTCTCTGCAGTCCCCTCTCATGCATGTGCCCTGTTTTATATAAATTATTTATTTAAGGACCCTATGGACTCCCCGTGGATCTCTGGCACCACAGATTAAAAATGAATGTTGTGGTTCAAATAAGCCCTGTGTCTGCTGCCTGGGTCATAACGGCTCACTGAACTGAATGGGCCAGGCCAGATCAAGCTGTGTGTGGGTGGACAGCACTCAGATATATCAGAGCTTGGATTACACAACATCAGTAATAACATTACTAATGCAGGCAGTGGTACAGACTACTCTTCAGCCTGCTTGAGCATCGGCCAGAGATACAAGTTCAGAGATATGTAATTGGACACAGTAAGTTCTTGTCTCCGTTTTGATCCGAAGATACTTTTTGGACGTATCCACTTTTTAGATGAATTCATTTTCCTCCCAGGCTGCTCAGTTTTGTTGTTTGTATGTGATGAGGTCTGTACTGCATGTAAATGTTACTGGAATGGTTCAGCATTAACTAACAAAGAGCAATACGTTTGTTACAGTATTTATTTATTACACTTTGTTAGTGTTAGTAAATAAAAATACATCTGTTCATTTTTAGTTCATGTTAGCTCATGTACATAATAAAATTAACATAAAACTTTTGATTTTAATAATGTAGTAAATGTTGAAATCATCATTAACTTAGATTAATAAATGCAGAAGAATTTTTCATTGTTAGTTCATGTTGAGCTAATTAATTAATTTTAACAAATAGAACTGTAAATTGTAAAGTTCATCCAAATAAATATGTTATTTTGTTGGTCTTTTTGCTAGGCCAATTTTTGTAATGGACTATTTATGTATGTATGTATGTATGTATGTATATTATTTATTTATTTATTTATGTTGCTAGGCCAATGGGAGATGGAAGCTTTCATATAATATACAGGAATAAAAAAATGAATAAAATATAAATTAAATAATTTAAAATCAAATCAATATATCATGTCCACATATTTGTAAGCAAGCTAAGCTTCTTTTTTATTTTTAAATTTTGCAATAGTAGCCAGCTTACTTTACATTATCCCTTATGATTTTAGGATTGATAGTTCTGTTGAGTCTCGTATTGAGTGACAGTTGTCTAAATTTCCCCTTGGCATTATCAAAGCACTTCAGTCTTTCTGATTTCTTCAGGCATTTCCGTTTACGTGCAATGCTTCAGTGATTGTGAAAGAGTTCTTTGTCTTCTCCTCCTCTAATGTATGATTTGGTTTTCTCTCCTTCTCCAGATCTTCATTAAATGTTGATGGGGATGAGTGAAACCAATAATCCTCAGACCTCACTGCAAAAACATAGCTGAAAATCAATAGGTTTGCAGCAGTGTGGGAATAAAGCTAGCAGGGGTACAGGGATGGTGGGGGGGAGAGAGAGAAAACTCTATCCTATCAAATATTAATCATTCATTTCCTCAAGGGAATTAGGAGAGAGCTGGTGATTTGCTGTCTGACCCAATTAAGATCCTCCTGCATATCTCACTTAGGTTGAGCGTTACTTCCATCTGTGGGTTTATTGTCGATAGGTATAGGTTATAGAGACTGAGAGACAACAAGGAGCAATGGAGGTTGGGAGGACACTGGCACATGCATAGACAAAAATATGTTCTAAAATTTTGCTAATGTTCCATCAAGTTATGAAAACATTTTTCTGAATGTTCTCTGAACATTAAAAACATCCATATTTAAAAACATTTTTTATGCAAATGTTAAGGGAACATTCCATTCTATCACTTTGCAAAGATTATTGGAACATTACATTACTTACAACTGAGAAATTTTACACTTTTATCCACTAAATGAGCTCATTTCAAATTTGATGCCTGCTACAGGTCTCAAAAAAGTTGGCACGGGGGCAACAAAGGTCTGAAAAAGCAATATATTTTGAAAAGATTCAGCTGGGAGAAGATCTAGCAACTAATTAAGTTAATTGACATCAGGTCTGTAACATGATTAGCAATAAAAGGGACGTCTTAGAGAGGCAGAGTCTATCAGAAATAAAGATGGGCAGAGGCTCTCCAATCTGTGAAAGAGTGCGTAAAAAGATTGTGGAATACTTTAAAAACAAGATTCCTCAACGTCAAATTGCAAAGGATTTGCAAATCTCATCATCTACAGTGCATAACATCATCAAAAGTTTCAGAGAAACTGGAGAAATCTCTGTGCGTAAGGGTCAAAGCCGAAGACATTTGTTGGATGCCCGTGGTCTTCGGGCCCTCAGACGACACTGCATCACTCATCGGCATGATTCTGTCATTGACATTACTAAATGGGCCCATTCCAGAAACCATTGTCAGTAAACACAAGTCGCCAACTAAATCTGTATCATGCAAAAAGGAAGCCATATGTGAACATGGACCAGAAGCGCTGTCGAGTCCTGTGGGCCAAGGGTCATTTAAAATGGACTGTTTCAAAGTGGAAAAGTGTTCTATGGTCAGATGAGTCCAAATTTGACATTCTTGTTGGAAATCACGGACACCGTGTCCTCTGGGCTAAAGAGGAAGGAGACCTTCCAGTGTGTTATCAGCATTCAGTTCAAAAGCCAACATTTCTGATGGTATGGGGGTGCATAACTGCATACGGTATGGGCAGCTTGCATGTTTTGGAAGGCACTATGAATGCTGAAAAGAATATAAAGGTTTTAGAGCAACATATGCTCCCCTCCAGACGACGTGTATTTCAGCAGGACAATGCAAAACCACATACTGCATTACAACAGCATGGCTCTGTAGTAGAAGAGTCCAGGTGCTGAACTGGCCTGCCTGCGGTCCAGATCTTTCACCTATAGAGAACATATGGCGCATCATTAAACGAAAAATACGTCAAAGACAACCACAAACTCTTCAGCAGCTGAAAACCTATATCAGGCAAGAATGGGACCAAATTCCAACATGAAAACTCCAGAAACTCATAACCTCGATGCCCAGACGTCTTCAAACTGTTTTGAAAAGAAGAGGAGATGCTACACCATGGTAAACATGCCGCCGTATTTTGAGACCTTTAGTAGGCATCAAATTTGAAATGATCTCATTTTGTGCATAAAATTGTAAAATTTCTCAGTTTAAACATTTGTTATCTATGTTCTATTGTGAATAAAATATTGGCTCATGTGATTTGAAATTCTTTTAGTTTTCATTTTATTCAAATTTAAAACACGTCCCAACATTTCCGGAATTCGGGTTGTATTTTGAAAACATTATTAAAGGCCAGATTACTTTGAACAGATGTTCTGTTAACGTTACTGGAAGAATGTTATTTTGTAACTTTGAGAGAACATTAGCCAAACATTCCCTATTGAAGGAAACATTGGTAGCTTAAAGTGTAGATAAGCAAGCGTCTGGAGCTCCTAACACATGAAAGCTCAGAGCATTTCTATTGAATTTTTCTCCCATATCCTCAAGGTTAGAGATGTATTACCCTGTGTTCTGTTCTAACAATGAATCATAGAACTATACTCTTTATAAACAATTTATAAATAACCAAGAACCCCACAAATCCAGCAGTGGTGGTACTGAAGGCTTTTGTGTACTGTTGTGAGTGTTTTCAATGTCATCCTGCTGGTCTGTTTATGACCTTGACTATGTTTTGGGCAATGAGTGTACTTTTTTTTAAGAACCAATCTAATTCGTATTTGAGCTTTATTTGAGCTTTTGAAAAAAAACAAAACATAACAGGCTTGAAAGCTTGGCAAACTGAAATTAGAAAAATGCTTATTTAAAGGGATTGTTCACCCAATAATGAAAATTCATCTTTTACTCACCCTCAAGTTAAGCACAAAAGAAGACATTTTGAAAAATGTAACCAAACAGTTGACGGTACCCATTTCCATGCTATGAAATTGTTTCCAAACCATCAGTTGTTCCATCAGAATACTACCCCTTAATCTTACATCTCAAGTTCCATCTTGAAGGTCATTGTTCTGCATTCTGTTCAGACTTCCCACTGCTAACATTACTGAATTTATTTTGAAGTTTAAATGAATTTTGTTAATTGTGTGTCTCTATTTGTTCTAGTGCTTGTCCCCAGTCCATGTTCTGCTGCAGCCACAAAGAAGTGCAGCTCCATCTATAAAGGGTTTGCCCAGTGTCTGCTTGCCCTAGGAGACAGTCTGTCTGTCACCTCCCAAAAAGACGAGGATACACAGGAGATCGACTCTATTTGCAAGTAAGGAAAAAATCTGGAACAACACAAACACAAGCATCACTGTATACAGTGTACATATACACTACCGTTCAAAAAAGAATGTTTTAAATTTTAAAATTACATTTAAAAATATTCAAATAAAAACAATTATTTTAAACTGTAATACTATTTCACAGTATTACTGTTTTACTGTATTCTTAATCAAATAAATGCAGCCAAAAGATGCTTATTTCAAAAACATAAAAAAAAGGAACAACACCAAGCTTTTGTAAGGTAGTATATTTATATGTCCACATGAATACACTAATGAGAAGAGCAGATTCAAATTCATTTTTACCTGGGTTTTGTTTTACCACTACATATCCACATCTCCGTCTTAATATACTGCATAAAATAGTAGCCTCATATTCTCATATCCAATTTTTAAAAAAATGGAAATCATCATTTATTTGATCAAATTATCACAAAAGTGAACATAGGAGTGAATTGTCCATTATTTTTAGTGGTAAAACAGCACATGTAAATTGATGAATTGTGATGTTTTGTGGTTCAGTTGACAACTCAGGGCATTCCGTCCTGTTTGGCAAAATGACAGAAATCATCATAAATTATAACTAGCTCTCAATGGCGAATTTTAGCTTTTTATTATTTCCAGTTTCCAATAGTGATGTTAAAATTTTAACATTAGTTAAAGCTTTACCAGAGCATATTTCTGAAAGTCTGGCATACTTTTTTTCATACTAACATTTGTCCAAATAAAACATCAGCATATTCACATTTTTAAATGTTACAGAGGTCAAAAGGTCCTGTATAACAGGCATGAGCCATCAACACATTTACTCCTCTGTACAGCCACATTAAATGCCTCACTCACACCACAGGATTATTTGCTGTACGCCATTCATTGTGTTGTCAGAGGGAGAATGTGATATAGAGTATCACAGTTCACTGATATGACACCTCATTCATTCTCTATCTCCCTACATTGCCTTTCATCTCATCTTCTGTTGCTCCCTTCTACTCTTTTCTCCATTTCTTTCTCAGCTCACTCATCTTTCCGTTCCTCCCAAGTCCTGGATATTCTAATTAAAGACTAGATATCTCTCTATTTCCCTGTCTGTCTTTTCCCATCTGCCCCTTCATAGATCACGGATCTATGATATGACTTTATATTATGTCACACCCTGTAGCTGCAGGAACTCTTTAAGAATTCATTGTGTAGCAGCATGATGTTGTTAAAGAACAGCCTCCTATATCCTCCAGTCAAGCTCAATCCGTTACACATCGCCCGTTTACGCCACTTACTGAATGAATCATGATCCACACTACAGCCTTATATGGTCCTGCGTTTAACATTCAAGGCATACGCATGCAGGCGAAGAAGACGGTGCTTACTTTAACACAGCTATTTAAGCGTTATTCCTCCAGGTACCAATTAAAGCCGCCACTGAGCTCACTCTTCACGTGCACACATGCATAAACACAGGTATGCAGATCTCGCACGCTTATACGCTCACACGAGGGTTCTCAGGAAATATATCTGATCATCTGTCAGCGGATCTTTTGGAACTGCAACATTCTCCCAACAGATTGCAAAGTGTCAGGCTTAGGCCAAGACTGAGAGATCTAAGAGGAATGTTTAAGAAAAGAATTGGTAGTGAAGGACATTTGTGGCGTTGAAGGACAGACTTCCACTATGAACTGCACACAATACATCACTGTATAATAGGTAACAGTCTTGCTGTGCTTCAGTCTATTTAAGAACTGGGGTTTTAACTTAAAAGGGTGTTTCTTCAGTGGGAACTTTTATGTCCCTGGGGTTGAGTTTTATCAAAACTAACAGATTTTTTTTTTCTTTTTGTTATATGAAGGTCAAAATAAAACTTGGGAAACTCTTGGGAACTTTTACTTTTTGCCTTCATCGTTACTTCATTGTTACTTTTTTTGTGTGTAGATTGTTTTACTCAGACTTTAAGTGTTAAAATATGAAAATCCATCATAAAAATATTACTAATATAATGAAAAAATTACATATCAAGAACTATAATAATTTAATGAAGTGTAAAATAATTTATTTAGGTGATAATGATTTACTGTCCATCAGTTGATGAGTTATTTCCAACACAATCAATAATTTTGCCAAGACGTTTTATCAAAAATTAGTGTACTTGGTTACCAAGGAAACAACAGTGTCAGGGAAGAGCAAGATGAAATATGAGATGAGATGTGTGAAGAAAACAAAGGAAAATCTGAACAGAATATTTTATTTATCTTAGAACAGGCTGTAATTTTGTCTTATAAAGAAAGTGTGAAAATATTTCTTTTTAACTCTGATAAAATCATTTTTAGGTTACATAAAATGTAAAAAGAAAAAAAAGTGTTTAAAATTTCCACCACTATGATTTTTTTTGGTAACACTTTAGTATAGAGACCAGATCTCACTATTATATTTGCTTATTAGCATGCCTTTTATTAACATACACTCTCAGAAATAAAGGTACAAAAGCTGTCACTGCGGCGGTACCTTTTCAAAAGGTACACTTTTGTACCTATTAGGTTCAAATATGTACACTTTAAGTACTAGTATGTGCCTTTAAGGTACCAAAATGGACCCTTTAGGTACAAACTTGTACCTTTTGAAAAGGTATACTGCCCCAGTGACAGCTTTTGTACCTTGATTTCTGAGAGTGTATTGGCTATTTATTATAAAGCACATATTCTACATAGCCAAATTCTAAATCTCTAATCCTTACCCAATACCTAAACTTAACAACTACCTTACTAACTATTAGTAAGCAGGAAATTAGGAGTTCATTGAGGCAAAATTCATAGTTAATGGTTTGTTAATAGCAAGAAATGGACCTTAAAATGAAGTGTGACCCATTTTTTATAGAATGCTCTTGTCAAAGAAACTTAAAAATGGCAGAAAAAAAGTTAGAAAATTATAATTCTGTATCCTTGCATCAAGCTTTTTGCTCTCATAAAAATATTTTCTCTGCAGTGTTTTACCTGTTCATCATTATTTATGCTTTAAAAATCACAAAAGCTTCAATAAATCCTAAAATCCTTTCTCCCTAAACATAAACATGGTTTAATATTTATGAACATACATTATGGTCATTTCAAAGTGTAGATCAACCTAAAACATTATTTTGGCTGCAAAGTTTTCAAAATATAAAACAAATATAATGCTTAATACTTGTTAGAACATGAAGTGTCTAAATATAATATCCAAATATCTTGAATTCAGTGCCTGACAATAAGTAAGTTTATACCATTAAAAAGCCCCATACTGTAGTGCTACCTTGTCCTTCATTTTAAACTATGGCTACATGAGGGATGTTTCAGATTTATTTTTAACAGATTCTCGCTCATTAGCTTGTAGATTAGGTATTAAATATTCAGTAGATTTAACCTTAAGCTTGTGTCTGTTGCAGATCCTGGGATGATTTTCATGACTGTGCAAATGTGGCCATGGCCGGCTGCCCTGAGGAGGCTGCTGTGGTGTGGGAGTCTCTGAGACAAGAGTCCAAAAAGATGCAGTTTTCTGGAAACCTGTATGAGATGTGCTCCAGTCGTAGCCAATCAGCAGCTGCCTCTGATTCCCAAAGCCCCGATGAGACCAATCAGGAGTCGTTAAAGGGACGCGCTAGTCATACAAGCCTGACCTTTCTGACCTTCTGTTTGCCTGTGGTACTACTGTTTCCATGGATATAATCGCATCTCAAGACTCACCTCAGAGTTCAAATATTCAGCACATAGACGACGATAATGACTGGTTTGGGTCTGACATTTTCATGTAGTAGAATAAGATTCAATTTATGCTTCAAATCCAACTTTTTAGATTTAAAAAAATGTCATTTCCACACAAAGGGCGCTTGTTTTTAACAAACACATGTTTTCAGGTCCCAATGCTTGCTTTTATTGTTTATTTAAAATCATCTTAAAATAGCAAACTTCAGTTTAAGCACAAATTTCATTCATAGGAGGACCAAAATGCACCTCAAATGACTCCAGGCCTGATGAGGACAAATCAAAATGGTGAAAAGACATTCTACTGCAATACATTATCACATAGGTGAGCTATGAGTATCAAAGCAATGTAAAGAGCCCTCAAAAATGTTATTATTTCACTCTGTAGTGTAATCTTCTTTTGTAGGATCCTGAGAGGATTAAGTTTAAGGATTACACCAAATAAAAGTAAATCTAAGCAACACGGCTCACCTACAGGCTTTGCCTGGGAACAGGCTTGTCAGACTTTGTAGTCTGTAGTCTGAATGCCTTTGGGTGACGGTTTAAACCCAATTTATTAATGACGGGTTCATTGATTCAGTTTAACGAACAGCACAGCATTACGCTTCAAGGTGTTTTTGTACTAGTCTGTATCAGTATGGAACTGCTGTTCATTTGATGTTGTGTATATATTGTACACATTCCTCATAGCTACTTTTTTATTTTTTCAAATATGCGTATTTGTAATGACACAAGATGGATTCGCTTCAAAAAATCATGATGGTGCAGTAATGTAAATATGACCGATATGCTGTAAAGAAGTGCTTTGTGTGAATAAGTACATTATCATGTAGTGCATAATGAACAGATGAGGCAAATCAATGGAGGTGAACGCATTAACATCAGTAAGATCAAATTGTGAATGATTGTCACCATAAATATGAGCACATAGTGTATTCCTACATGACTTTGTGTGTACAGCGAAGGAGTTTTTTTCCCCGGATCAGCTTTCATTACTTTCACTCAACGCTGTGCTTTGCTCCGCTCAGCGGATTCCTCAGTCAATGTGATTTATGCTTAATTTTTAGGCTTAATTGGCAATCAATCATGTTTGCCAATGCAGTGAACTTATTAAGGAGGGCAAAAGCCATTTATTTAGTCAGAAAAAAACTTTAATAGGGGAGGGTTGCCACTTATGTCTCAAATTTTGCTTTTGTGTGGTAGACTGGCTATCAACACGTGCTTTTCTTCGATTCCAAATCCAATTCCACTATTGTCATAGCCATTGAATGTAGTACAATCTAATGAAATAATATAGTAAGGGCTAATATGTACAGATTTGAAGTGTGCATCACTCCTTGCTACATAGATCTCATTAATACCTCCCTTATTAAAAAATATTTAATAATATATGGAGACAGTTATAATTTGCTTGATAGATGCATTTTATGAATCGCATGTAAAACAATTGTTTTCTTTTTATTTTGATATTATATAGTGCTGATCGCTCACTCGTTTGAAGCTGTGCCCTGATCTCTACAAAAAAAAAAAAAAAAAACGCTCTTCTAAAAATTGTTCAAGGTGTCTAAAAGAATATTTTAAATGCTTCTTGTTTTCTGTCTGTCTGCACAATTATTTGCTATACATACCAATATATTCTATACATTACATGAATAAAACTATTGCTATTACATAAATAAAAGGTGCTGGTCAACTAGTTGAAAGTAACTGGGATTTTCTCCTGCTTTATGCTGTATAAAAACGTAGCTGCTTTTTACAGCTAGCAGAATATGTGTATATCTTGTTCTCACTTTTGATGGCATTTTTTATTCCTCTACCTCTTCCAGCTATTAATATTTCATGTGTCACAGATGCCTCTGTAAACACAGACACACCTTCAGTTAGCAAGACAGAGGTTACCTCCCAACACAGCTGAATACCTACAGTCAACTGTGGTACGAGAACGACCATTTTTGTGGGCATTACTATGTAACATTTCTCTTGAAATCATGAGTTGTGTATGTACAGAAAACATTAACGAATGTGTAGTTGATTTTATTGGCAAAGTACAGCTCTTTGGCTCGTGTTGTAGTAGGGCAGCTAGAATACTTATCGATGTTGTCTGTGTACTCTGATGATATATGGTAAGCCAGTAACAGTTATAGTAAGAGTTATGGGGATGCGCCATGGTTTTATTGCTCTTAATGTGTTATGTTTACGTGGGCGTTTTAATTGCAAGGACGCTTACTATTTTTCTTCTTCCCTTAGATACATTTTAATACTCTGTCTGTGGCAGCATACTCAACATACAGCCAAATTATGTGACTCTCTGATTCATAAGAAAAGCTCAAAAATCTCTCTAATGAAATTGATATGATGTTTTAAGTCTCCATCTTAAAATGTAAATTGTTTACTTGCCCTCATGTCGTTCCAAACCTGTTTGCATTTTTTTTTCTTCTGTTAAACACAAAAGAAGATATTTTGAAGAATGTTGGTAACCAAGCAGTTTTGGTTCCCACTGACTTCAAAACTGGATGTTTTGAACATTTGGAACACATTAAAAAATAACATATGCTTTTCATAATTTAATGGTAACATTAGTATCATTCTTAGAACATATTTTGTTTGCTGGGTTGGTTACCAGCATTCTTTAAAATATTTTTTATGTTCAACAGAAAAAAAAAAGATACAAGTCATACAAGTTTGGAACGACATGAGAGTAAATTTTTAGAATTTTCATTTTTGAGTGCACTATACCTTTAAGATGGTAGATTTATAGCTCATAAAACCAGCAACAAAACAGCATACAGGTTTGGAAAGACATGATTTTCCAAAAAAAAAAAAAAAAACATAACTTGATTAAAAAACAAGATGCGATCATATTTTAATGCATTCAGCTATATCTAATGTAATTCTGGAAGATCTTGTCACTGGAAACCACAGCATTCACATCTCAATGTTGATGTCCTGATCATTAATCAACTCATGGTGCTTGACAGTTTGTGCTTGATTTAGGCAAGAGATCTGCTGGGCCACTTGCCCTCTGTGCAGATGTTGCACAGTCACACAAAGCTCACAGACACTAACACACACACACCTAAGACTCATGCCAAACTATAACACTGCTTGCATTAATCAGACCCTTCCTGATTGATCGGGGGAGGATGAGCTGTTTGATCACATCCCGCCCTTCACTTCACCCCCTCTTCTTCCTCTCTCCACAGCTCTTGGCAACTGTTCTGATCTGACACATTACCACTTTAGGGAGGGCCAGGTGATATTTTATGAATCCTCTGAAGAAGAGTGCAGGGAATAGAGGCATAAAGTTCACTTAGATCATGCTCCAATTATGACTCCAATTAATTCATTCAGAAATGAGCCATTGAATCATATACTCAACTGACTCACTCAAAACACTTGATTCATTTAGGAATGAAACATGTAAGTGAGTAACTGAATGTACTCAACCAATTTTTTCAAACACTCTTTGTTCAAAAACTCAAAACTCAAAAACTTTGTTCAAAACACTTCATTAAATCAGGAACAAATCACTGAATCATATACGTTTCATTCAAAAACACTGATTCACACAGTTGGGTGTTGCCCAGTTACGAAGAAGAACAATGGTTATTATATTTGGAACTATTTTCAATTGATGGAAAAAAATAGAAAAAAGTAACTGGAATATCGTGTCAGAAATGTAGCATAGACTCTGTTGTCACAGTTTATGGTATGATGGATGATTCTTTTAAATTGTGGGGTCTCCAATAGTCTAGTGAATACAAAGAGGTGCACATCACATCTATGTCTAAAGCGATGTGTAAAATCATGAATTCTTTCAGTCTCACTCAGTATATTACTGCATCAGCAACTCTTCCTTCAGCCAGCAACAAATGTGCCATGATAGATAATAGCCCTTAAAATCCTTCTCCATGTTCACTCATTAAATTCAGGAAGACAAAAGGTAATTTATCACTCAGGAAATCCTGATATTGCCCATTCCAGCTCCAAGCAAAACTAGCACACGCTCCCTTATTAAAACTCTGCCCAAGGGGCCGAATCTAGTTTACTTTCTGGAATTCTCTTTCTATTCACACAGATTGCTAGAGAGAGAAAATGTATATAAGCTTCTCTATCTCACATTCCTTCATATTTGTTCATCCCTCTTTCTGTCTCCTTTTCCCTCTCTGTGTGATAGATTCATCAGAAATGAATCAAGGGTCAATCTGATGTGTTGAGGTAGATACAATGAAATGTGAGACAACATGGAAGAGGGGACTGATGGAAAAGGAAATAGTTTAAAGAGATAAACAGGGAATTTATATGGAAAGCGGGTGAATGGATAGATATAAGATTGAAACTGGAGTAAAAAAAAAACAGGCAGATTTTTTAAAGATGTATCAGCAGAAAATACTAATATGTGAAAACTTGCACATTAAAAATTCTGTAAAAACCTTTAAACAGTTAAATGTACATTTGCAGCAAATTTATGGCATGAATTAGATGCAAATAGTCAGGATTAATTCATTACATTGTACAAATAGTTTTGCTTTTATAATATATAATTATTTCTAAGTAATTAAATTGAATTAAATTAACTTGATTTAAAAATATCTCAATTTTTTTTTTTTTTGCAAATCTTTTTATACTGTAGGTAAGTTTCTAAATATGTAATTACAATGCAAACTGTTACATCTTTCATTCATTCTTTCTTTTTTTCTATTTTCACTGTCATTATCAGACCTACATTCATGTATATTTTCACCATCTGTGCATTGTCCTTAAAGGATTATTTCATGAGTTGCTAGTAAAGACAGGTTTCTCTTTACAGTCATCGACTTGCAGGGTGCCACTATATCCTACAATCAATACTTGCTTACACATATGGCTCTGTATCTCCCTATGGGCACATTCTCCTGGCCAAATGAAAGTCTACTTCTTTTAATTTGTATTTCCTTCCACTTGATTAAATACAAGGTTTTAATAATTATACATTTTAAAATAATTATCACTTAAGAATTCCAAAATAAATATGTATTGTATCTATGTATTTTATATACCAAAAGAGCCCACGTGTACATGCATACTGCTGATATATTGCTTAGTTTCAAACAGGTAGTATTCCTTAAAATTATGTGTATAGCACATAAAAAGTCTAAAAAGTGCCAAATGCTTTGGTTGTCATTTTCCCCGGGTATCTTACATATCAAAAAAGAAATAATCACTATTACTGTTCCAATACATACAGTATAGTGCATATCAGTATCATATCAAATGTATAGTTTTTGCTTTTATGGATCTCATAAAATGCAACACTTCAACAGATTATACAGCAGAGCTCTCATTTCAGGAGGACAGGGGTTACCCACTTTGTGTGTGTGTGTGTGTGTGTGTGTCTGTGTGTGTGTTTATGTGTGTTTGTGCTCTTACAAAGCAGTGATTCATTTTTCACTGCTGCCATATTTGAATTCCCTGCTGAGATAAGAATGGTCCCTGAAAGAGTCCCTGTGGAAATCACAGGAGGCAGTGGTGGGCTTGCAATTGCTTTGCACTCAGGAAAAGAGTAATGAATAATCTATTGGCACTACAGGAGGGGTGGGTTAAACGGATATTGGTTTAAAACATTGAGATGATTGCCACACATTGAAGTGTGATTCCTACACATTTTACACATGGTAGTTATCATTGACATTGATTTATAATTTACTTGTTTTGTACACACATTTGATCCCACTGGTATTAACCTACTTTTTACCATTATAGGCCTATATACATACTTTTTCTTTAGACACCATTTTTGTCTTCCACAAAGCTATCGCTCAAAACAATCCAATTTTTTTTTAACAGAAACAAATTTTTTGATGTTGAAATAGACACAAAAAAGAGGAAATAGTAATGAATGAAAATGCCATATGTTCAGGCTCTATGATTTGTCTTTCATATGACCAGGGCATTATTTCTAGTGAATATTTGTCAGGGTGGGTTTATGTTCATTTCTTTAATATTAAAAATGTTAACAAAACAAAACAATTCATAAAACAGTAAAGATGTAAAAGGTAACATATTAACAATTATTTTATCAAACTAATATTGAAATTAATGAATTATATAAATGTTTAAATTTGAGTTACATTTATTCATTTAGCTGACGCTTTTATCCAAAGCGACTTACAATTGCTATATATGTCAGAGGTCGCACGCCTCTGGAGCAACTAGGGGTTAAGTGTCTTGCTCAGGGACACATTGGTGTCACACAGTGGATTCGAACCCGGGTCTCTCACACCAAAGGCATGTGTCTTATCCACTGCGCCATCCAACCCAGTTCAATTTGATCTAATTCAAATTTGACAACAAATGTAGATATAGTAATGTTCTTAACATTACAATTTTAGTTTAGAAGCCAGAATTCAACAACAACAGCAAAAAAATAAAATAAAAATCCTAACAGAGAAAACAAATTTATGTGACTAGACTTCTGACTCAAAACCTTATAGATACTAAGATAAAGCCGTTGTCATTTCCCCATGTGACAACTAGCCCCGCTCTCCACATTAATCCACAGAAATGAGAAGCTCAGCTGAAAATAATAGTATTCTAAAAATAGACCCAGAATGTTGGATGTTAGCTTTTGAATGGTTATAGTCAATGCAGAGGACAGATTCCTCATGTTTAATAGCCTGTCCTTTGAGGCATCCATCCACCTTTAATAAGCCCGGAAATAGTATGTGGTTGGTATGAGAAGAATGTCTCAGATAAGATTCTCTGCACTTGTAATAAAAACTGACTGAGATCTGTGGAATTCTAAGACTGGATAATGAAGACAGACATTGCAATTAATAAATAAAACTCCTTTTAAATTCCTGTATAAATTATATAGTTATTAAAGTCGTCAGATTCATTCCATTTTTAATGATTTTTTTATGTCTGAATTTATACATCATAAAGACTGCAAGAATCCTGTCATGTTCACATTTATCAGTCAAGGCCTTGACATAATATTTGCTATGAAACACAATCTTGTAGGAACAAACCGCAGTTCCACTCTTCAAGCTCGTCAACTGCCCACAACTGCGTAACTCTGACAATACAGAATGTTCTCTAAACTCAGAGGTCATTGAATATGACATGGTTTCAGTGCCAAATTCTGAAATGAGATTTTTCTTTGCAGTTATTGAATCACTTCGACTTCTTCGCTGTATCCCATTAGTTCCTGAAAGCAAAACCAGGGCATGAGGTTTCCTTCCCAAAGAATCTTTTCTTCTGAAAGCTCCACCATCTCTCTGTTTGACTCTCTTGTCTGGGGAGCCACCAGGGCCACCTTAGAAGTTGAGAAATATGAGTGTGAAGCAAGAATAGCACATCTGCAAGAAAATGTGTCTAGAATTTTATGTCTTTCTAACAACAGAATATGTAGCAAAATTGCCTCTGTGCTAAAGTTTAAGATTTCAAACGGGTTGTAATGCAAAGCCAAATTGTGGGTCTGGTCGAGATGTTCGATCGCAATCCTCCAAATATTTGGACATGTTCAATTTAATCTCCATGCGTAATGAGCTAAGGGAATTAAAGAATCAAGGATGTCCGCTATCTAAGATCCAAGGGATGCTCAGTGTTCTTGGACAAACTCAAACTGGACTTTGCATTCAGATGACTGCCAAATTTAGTGCCCATATTGCCTGTTCCAACACTCTGGCCCTGACAGCCCCACAGGGTAAGACTGATTATCATGAGAATAATTGAGAGAGAGGAAGAGTCAGTGCTGCTTTTAATAGAGCTGTTTCTATCTTCATACTGATAAATAATGCACAGCAGTCAGCATATTTGGATTTAACGGATGATATTGACCTTTTTGGGCAGATAGTGAGTGGGGTGTGAGACGAGGAGAGAGAGAGAGAAACTGAGAGAATGAGAATGAATTAAGAGTGAGAGAGGGATGGAGAGAGACAGCCTTGAAGGCCAAGCAATCAATCATGCTGATATTGTTGATTTGCTTTGCATATTGTTATGAAAATAGCAAACAAACATAGATTATAATGTGACAAAGTCAATTTAACATTGAAGAAATCAGTCACTGTTTACTTGGAAGCAGTGCAACAAAGATTTTATCCATCATTTATTGCCACATTGCAGGAGCTATCACGCGAAATACGGGTTTGATGTTTTATAGTAAGTAACTCATGATTTTGTCACTTATAATGCTATCTGTGAAACAGCCTACAGCACGTTAACAGTCCCCAAATCTGATTGGCCAAAAGAGCTGATATATATAATGTTCCAAAAGCAGGCAGCGGTGGAGCTTTTTTAGTGACTCTTTCTGCAGGTTACATTGTTACGCCAATAGATGGTGACAAATGAAATGAATCACTGAATCGTTCATTTGACTGATTCGTCCAAAACACTTGTTCTACTATTATAGTAGCCAAAAACAGTATGTGAAAATCGCAGTATGTGCAAATTCTTAGTAGTCATAAAACTGTAAGCAGAAAGCTGTGTCAGAAATCATATGGGCTGTGTGGCTACTTCAGAATCTCAACAGAAATAGTAGGTCATCCTGGTACTTTTTACCTCCTGTTTTATGAAAAATGTGAATTCGGACATGCCTCTGTTCAAGTACTGTTTTAGCCTGCATATACGATTTTGGATGCAGCCTTCGTCATTAGAAATGAATGACTGAATCATTCAACCGATTTCTTCATCACAGCTGCAGTGAGATGCTTGGAAACTTGCAACGCTTAATTTTGCTTTTATGTTTGGAAATATTTCTAAAATGTAAGTCACTCAATATTCACTTTTTGTATATTATGTTTTTTTTCCTTCCCCTTTTACATGCTGTAGGGAGCTAACTAATCACAGCCTTGCTTTCAGAAGTAGCCTATTGTGTGATATTGTGTAAAAAGGTGTAGTCTTTTATAATGTACCACAGGAGGTTCTTTTCAAAGCCTCCTTTGTGTTACGTGGCAACAAGTGAAAAAACTTTGATAAACAACCACTTTAGCTGTTGTAATCCAAGCAATGTCATCATTAGCTTTGCAGTCACAGATCTGCAAGCTTCATATATTTATCATTTTTCTCTCTCATACTTGATCGCTCCTCTTTTGTCGCAGCTACCATCACACTTTATGTCAACACTTTCTCACTGTGCTTGTCTGATTCTTTTATTTGGATAGTTAGTGCCCTTTTGGATGTAATGGATGGCTCTCATCCAGCCTTTTACCACTGCAGGGACACAAATCCACTGGCATTTCCTCTTGAGCGTTAGAAGTTACAACGCATTATATCATCATCTGGCCCTATTGGAGAAATTCTGAAGTGATTGCTTTTTTGGAGCGGTAATATCACAAAGTCAAAAAACAAGAGTTCAGCTTTGGGACATATCACAGATATGATAAAAATGAGATGGTTAGTCTCATTTCGTGGTAAGTTTCATATAAATATATGACTCATGATTATTTTGAAACATCACGACTATTACACAAAATGCTTATTTCTATAGTGTATAAATGCTCACTGAGTGACTAGTACGTTCAAGTGTTTTGTACTTAATTGATTTAATTATTGTAATTAATTTACCACTATCAACAGCACGTGAACACCAGCAAAATGCAGTTGCAAAATGCTATTTGGAGTCTGACATTAACTAAAGAACAGCGCCATCTAGTGGATGAATCACATAATTTGTGATTCGTGTTGTGTGAGTGTTGTTGCGTAAAACCTCAGCATGTAGCCTATATTAAGTAGTAAACAGTTATCTACTATAAAATATTATTTAAAAAATGTATACGAAATAAAGAGCTCATAAAAAAGTTGGGCCTCCTGCTGTTTTTTTTCTGGCCCTGTTTTGTGCACTACGTTATATTAGTACATTATCTTCAAGGCAAAAACCAATAAGAGGTATTCATCAATGCATTTTATCTGTTGGGGGGCTGGTTTAAATTCATTAACCGAATTAAACACAAAAGTTTGTATAGAAGAGTTTAGGCCATCGTGTATAAGTTTTCCCCTTTTAACTTTGAGAACGTGTGATAGAATTGTAGCTTGCTTCATATATTTGAAGCCTTTATACATAACTTACACATATGAAGCAAGCTACGATGCATGCTAAATGGTCTGTGAAACTGATTTGTACAATATAAAAGTCCCTCTAAACCGCAAAATATTTTGGAAAGTGAAAAGTTAATTAATGTTTTTGGCAAAACGCAAAAATTTTGGAAAATTGCACCTTAACTAATAAATGACGCAAAATGGTACTTAATTTTAACATTACATCTTTACAAAATACAAGAGATAGCCTACATGTTTCTTTGTAGGAGTAACTACACTTTGTAAAACATGCTGGTTTTAAAAAATTGTAGACAAAAAAGTAATTATCCAAACTCAGATGCATAAAATCTATAATAAAAATTAACAATAATTTAAAATAAATACATCTGAAGTAAATAAGTAATAAATAAAAAGGTGTCTGTAAAGTAAATTATGCACACACACAAAAAAAACAAAACAATAAATTTACAAACATTGTACAATTACTAAACTTATTTCACAACATTTAGATACCTTTGTAAAGAATACATTCTAATACATAAAAGTAGGCTGCTCAAAAGTAGGCTACAGATCGGACTCGTTACCGCTGTTAGGTTATACTACTTTGATTCTAACCTGCATTTATCACAAAAAAACGTCAGTTATGCCTTAATTTTATGTTAAGTGAGAAAAGCTTGTTCTGAATGTTCAAACAATAAGGACACCAAGCCCTTGTCGTATATTAAAATTAAATTGTTGTTTGTACAATACAGGATGCAGATGCATACATTGACGTTTATCCCAAAGACCCACAGATCGACATTATCCGTAGTTTGTTTCTCGGCCATAATTATGATTCTGACTATACAATATTTGTTGCAGGGGTCGAAGCAAGCGGAGGTCTCTCCATTCCCAAAAGAAAAAAAAACGGAGAAGGGGGGAGAAAAAAAGGAAAGGTCTACACAGGAAAAAAGGTGGTCCCACTCCGAAAACACCGTTTCCAAGCAGGCGGTCTCAATTTCATACTTTTCTTCTCGTATCGCTTCGTCTCTGTAGTGATACAAACAAGTTAACAACCATTATTTTTGGACTCAGCATGTTCATGTTAGCAAATACTAAGGAGATGCTATCTTTCTAGAAGGATTAAAGTTTTAGAAATGCGGTAAAATGGAGAGAAGAGCTGAAACTGGAGTGCAGAGGCTGGCGCTGGGAATCTCGCCTTCTTACTCCCACTATCGCTCGTAAGAAAATCCCTCTTAAGGTAACTTTCAACTCTATTTGGACTTTAAAAGTGAACGGTTTTGGTTTTAAATGGATACCGTTGTCGTTAAAACTACAAAATAACGGAAACCTTGGCGATTAAGTTTGGGTTTTTTGAACCGGGCCTCGAGAAAACAATTGATTTGTGCTGGACGGGGAGGTTTTTTGTCATGTTGGGGGGTATATCCGCTATATCGTTCACTTTCAAGCATTTTAACGATTTATTAACGATTTCGTAACGTGACTGGATCCGTTAAGGCCTGCAGCGGATAACGGAGTTGAAAAAGAGTGTCTGAAGTTTGTTTTGAGCGATGAATAAGTGAACAAGTGTCCCAGTTTAAGTCTTTGTGGGGGGCCAGTGGAATTTTTTTGTGGTAAAGTTCAGTTGTAGGATCGGTCTGTAGTTTAACTGTTTAACAATATAAAGTCCTCAATTGATATGTTATGATACTACTAATATAATTAGTTGTGTCATAGTTATTCATTTTCTTACCAGCTTCTCTTTTCTCTTGATAGCGCCGTTAATCGCATATCACAACAGCTCCAGAGATCTAATGCGGTCAAACGTAATATAACGTAACGTTATACGGTTAACGTAAAAAGCTATGCAGTTTATGCCAACAAATATCCTTTACATTTGTAACGTTACGTTGTATCCATTTATTTCAGTTGGACATCTGTCTGTCTACGTTATCTATCTATCTATCTATCTATCTATCTATCTATCTATCTATCTGTCTATCTAGGCCTGTCTGTCTGTCTGTCCACAAATGAGAAATGACAGTAGTTATTCAAGTATATTGTTGAATCTATGTTTATTCACTGTTTCTTTGAACTTATTAACAGCACTATTTGTTTTTATTATACACAGGAATAATAATTGTTATACTATTGTCTTATCTTTCTATTTATCTATTGCCAGGAGTGTACACATATGTGATATTCACTTTCTATTCAAGATAGCCTTGTAATTTAATAACAGTTATTCGATGATATAGTTATATTTTTTCCGGTACACCATTCCTATTTATTACCAGCACTAATTTTCGTTTTATTATATCATTTACATTATAATTTACAAAAATTATATTGTTATCAACAGAAACTTTTTATTCTCCAGTATCAGCATGAACTGTCACTGTTCACACTTGATATCAAACATGAGCTAAAATGAAACATCTCACGCTAAATGCAAAATATACACTTAAAGGGAGAGTTCACCCAAAAATGAAAATTTGGTCATTATGTACTCACCCTCAATTGTTCCAAACCTCTATGAATTTCTTTCTTCTGCTAAACACAAAGATATTTTGAGGAATGTGGGTAACCAAACAGTTAGCCTACTGGTCCCCATTGACTTTCATACTATGTGGGAAAGTAAAATGGCGACCCGAAACTGTTTGGTCACGTTCTTCAAAACATTTTCTTTCTTGTTCAGGAAAAGAAAGAAACTCATACTAGAATAATTTGAGGGTGAGTAAAAGATGACAGAATTTTTTTTTTTTTTTTTGGTGGACTATCACTTTAATACACATGCATTACATGTGTAATAGTCTATACTAAGCAGATTTCTTACAGAATTTAAGTACTAAGAAATTATTATTATTTTTTTTTTCAGATTTACTATTGCAAATTTCACACCGACTGGATTTAAGGCAATTCTGCGCTGTTGTTTGGAGGGGTAACTGACTGTGGGCCTGGACGTGTCCCTTCGTGGCGTTTGTCGGTGTGGCACTGCACCGTGCACCGATTGGATGTTGCCTGGGAGCTGAGGATGTGCTGCTGGCACCAGGAAGGAAGGATTTTGATGTGATGGGGTGCAGGACGAGCAAAGTCCTCCCCGAGCCACCCGCTGACGTCCAACTTGACCTAGTCAAAAAGGTAGAGCCACATCAAACTGATGTTTATAAAAACTTCATCAAAAGTGACGGTGGCGGGGAGAAAACAGGCTCGCCATCCCCTCAGGGTCAAAGCCAGGCTGCTGCGAAGGTGAGCCAGTCCCCTCCTCCGGCTAACGGCCAGCCGGAGCCTGCTGATCCACACCGGAAAAAAGTAGCCAAATACAGGGCCAAATTTGACCCTCGAGTGACTGCTAAGTATGATATCAAAGCTTTGATAGGCCGGGGCAGTTTCAGTCGTGTAGTACGAGTGGAACACAGAAGCACACGGCAGCCGTACGCCATCAAGATGATCGAGACTCGCTACCGTGAGGGCAGAGAAGTATGTGAATCTGAACTTTGCGTGCTGCGACGGGTGCGCCACACCAACATCATCCAACTGATGGAGGTGTTCGAGACGGC
>JAFVLL020007598.1:0-26991 GCA_021397915.2 Tor tambroides
GAGCTCTCTGCTGAGACGCAGAACTCTGCATCATGAATCTTTAAACATGGGCTGGAGGCTCAGCTTTCTCACGCCACACACCACTGAAGGAGAAACGAGAGAGAGAGAGAGAGAGAGAGGTTTTACATTTGACAGCGTTTCTTCATCCTACACCCACACACCCTCTCTGTCTCTCTTCATGAGGGTATTCCCTGACTCCTCACGCCTCCCGCGCTACGTCACGCTCCCTCCCTCCCTCCGCCAACATCATCAGAGCAATTATTCACTCTTGGGAACGGGAGGTGTGAGTGCCTGCCTCTCTCCTCTTCTTCCTCCTACTCTTCTGCAATCTAGCTGCCCTTCACTCTCCTCTCTGATGTATCTACTACAAAAAAAGACAGCTGCTAAATCAAATATTATTATGGGAGGAGAGTGAGAGAGCAAGAGAACAACAGAAAGAGATAAAGAAGGTGGCAGAGATTGGCACAGGATCCATGAGGAAAATAAAGATGCGTGTGAGAGATGACGAAAATAGATTGAAAGAGATATAAATCCCTAGAAGAAAAAAGAGAAAGAAAAAGGATTGTGTAAGAATGATAGCAAGATACCACAGAACTGGCTATGTGAGAATAACATACTAGTATACTACTCTAATATTTCTGCAGTACACTAAGTAGACAGTGTATAATTATAATATGTATACATTTAATAAATTACAAATTGATCTGTTTATCAAGAAATATTAGCTCCATACTAGTTTTTAAAAATAGTAAGTGAAGCAACATGCATTATTTCTCAACATATAATCTGAATTTTGAATTCAGTTTGGAGAAAAGGCATCTTATCTTATCTTTTGGCCATCTGTTAAAAACATGCTGTTTAAAATGTCTTAAAATGTGTTATTTAAAATTTTCTTTGTACATGAAAATATTTCATACTAGAAAAGGAAGGCCATACTGAGTGCATTGCATTGTGGGAAACAACATCTTACAGTATGCTCTGTTGTTTACTGAACATTTAGGTATGTATAGTAGATAATCTGGATATTCCAAGCATACAGTATACATATGCTGCACATACAGTAAGACTAGCTGATTTGTATTTTTAGTAGAATTTATTAGTAGTGCTAATGCCATTTTTGGTATTGGACCTGACAGTGAAAAGCCATTTTTACTGAAACTTGGAATAGGAATGTAAAATAGCCATATTTAATTCCTGGACTGAATTAAATGTTCAACATGGTGAGGTCATGTGACATCATTCTAGCATAATATTATCTGAATCGTTTATCATTTCATAATGTATGGAGCTTCATACATGTCATGAATTAAGTATTTGTGGCCACTGTTTAACGAAATGAAAACAATGAATTAGTACAACATGGCCATGATTAAACTACAACGAGGGAATAAATTAAGTTACCAAGTTACTGTGTAAATTGAATTTTAGTTGGCACCAATAGCCTTGTGGGCGAATGCGCTGAGCCGCCAACATACAGCATCGTTGCGCTATGGGCGTCCCGAGTTTGAATCCCAGCTCAAGGACCTTTCCAAATCCCAGCCCCTTTCTCTCCCATTTTGCTTCCTGTCTGTTTTATACTAACCTATAATAATAATAAAAAAAAATTCAATTTTTGATGTCACATTGTACTAATTCATTCTCTTGTTTTTGTTAAATTGTGGCCATGATTTAACTAAATAAAAACAAGGAAACAAATTAGTACACCATGGCCACAAATGAAAAAGTTGTGAGAATGAATTCTTAATTTGTGGCCATGACATCATTTTTTCCCCCCCGTTATAATGTATAATTTTTTCACATACTATAAACAGCCTATAATACTGCATGTGCTCTGTCAGCAGCCATGGAGTATTCAGTTTTTATATTGAAATAAACAATGACTGAATTCAGAACCATTTGAAATCAAGTATGGTGTAGTATAAAACCAGCATACCATACAAATGGTTCTGAATAGTACACAGTATTTATTGCCTAATAGTATGCAAAGCTGTACGCCGTATGGAATGACTGTGGCATATTATCACATGACTTAATTGCAAAGGCCAAATCTGAATTATTTTCACATTCTTTCTTCGAAATTTGTGTATAAAATATTGCAAATTTTAGTTCTCCAATCAAATAAGTCAGGAAAGAGGCCTAAAAATCAGTTCATTTGTCACATGAGAAATGGAAAGTCAGGAGCGGATTGCACTGTGGGATATGGTACCCAGCACAGTGTATACTGCTCAATTTAGAATATGTAGAAGGTCATCTGTTATGCAAACAGAAAATTTACATGCTGCACACATTATTCTTCCTGCATGCTGCATATATAGCAGGAGTTGAATGGTCAACCCAGAGTCATTGGGTATCTGTATGTATCTGTGGTGACATTTCTGCAAAATGATATTACATTGCTTCTTGCATGTTTTGCAACACTTTCAAAGTAAAATTTCCAGTCTTTTATCATGACTCTGCAGTGCTGTACCAGGTGAGCTACTAAGCAAGTTTACCACATCAGAAAAGCCATACATATGGAACTGGCTATTGTGAAACAAAAAATGTATTAGTTTACAAACCATGCACAATGGTAAACTGTTCTGAGGTCATAACATTGTGAAAGGAGCTGTGCAAAAATAAGTGTCTATTAAGTGATAATCCATCCCTGTAATCATAATTTGTGTGAAAAGGAAATTGTTGGTGTTTTACAGCCACTAGTGTTCATTTTAGCTGGAAACTTCAGCACATTGTATGTATAGGTAAGTTTTGGGAGTTTTGTAAAAAGGTCAGAAGACATTTTCCCATGAGGTTGAGTATTGTAGTATGCCATTCCAAACATAGTCAAGCTATGATACTTTCTGGTATGCAACAAAGCCTCTGCATTTAAATGCGCATTCTCCATTTGATGGAAAAGTGCTGCCTGGAAAAAAATACTTGTGCATTCTGCTCTCCATCACTCACCTTCTTTGATTCATATATTCAGATTTGCCCCATTCCTGTCTATCCCTCCCTGCTACCCTCCTGTTTTTCCATTTTTCTTTCCCTCTTGACTATATTTCTATATTTCTGTGTCACTGTCAGCCAATAGCAGAGCAGAAATGTATTCCGGCAGCTCTCAGCCTGAGAAAATCAATGAGAAGGGATTGTTTGTTTGTGAGTAATGTGTTTGTGTGTGTGCTTGTGGGCTATAGTATACAATCTGTGAATAGTCTGTGTACAATGTGACTTATTATAAATGTGTGTATGGAATGAGTCACAGCTGGAGAGGGAATCGATAGTGGCTGTAAGTGATTGAGACAGAGAGAGGTAGAAACACTTTATTTTGATAGTCTGCTTTAGACATTCTACTATAAGTAACTTTGCAACTACATGTCAGCTATTAGTAGACTGTCTGCCTAATGTCTGGTAACATTTTATTTTGATGGTCACTCAAGAGACATTCTACTGACTATAAGTAACTTTGCATGTAAATCAACTTATTCTACTAATCCTAACCCAACAGCCTACTAACCCTAACCCTAACCCTGTCCTTTTTTTATGTGTATAGGTTCAATAATGTTGAGAACTAAAGAGGGTTCAATGAATTTAAATGCATTGTTAATTTCAGAGAAGAGAGTTAAAAAAAACAAACAAACAAACAAAAAAAAAACAATATTGGATTATTGAGTAAACTTTTATGTAGCGAGCACCATCATTTGTAAATAGTGTCAAATGGATTTGAAAATTGTGTGCATATCAATATAAGAAATCAACATTATCTCTTAAAAAAATCTTTTGGAGAAATAAATATAGATTAAAAAAAAAAAAGAATTATTATCTTAGCATGGTAAAAGAGCTGTAAAAAACAACTGACAGTCATTCATCTTTAAGTGTTTTTATTTCAGCAGTCAGTATCACTGCAGTTTCCATTTCAGATTTGGTTTTGTGTATTTTGACACATGTAATACTGTGATGAACTACAGTATGTCATATATTCTGTCATTCTATTCTAAATTACATTCGATCTCAGAGTTAAACTGCACTAAATGAATAAATAATAACATGCATCATCTAAAAATAATTTGCATGGATGTAATGTAGTAAACTAAAGAGAAATAAAAACCATGGAGTAATTTTTTTTCTATATACTATGCTCTGTCCTACTATGCACCATTTGTTTGACAGACAGCTGCCATCCACTTAGCAACCACCCACAACACCAATGCCCTTGTAACCACCTACAATGCAAAAAAACAAACAAACAAAAAAAAACACCTTAGCAACTGTGTAGCAAGGCCTGGTAACCGTCTAGAGTCTAGGCGGCCCTAGACCAACAGACCAACACTGCAATGGCAAAAATATACTTGACTTTTATTATTCTCAAAATAAGCTAATTATAATTATGATACTTTAAACCTACTGACAGCCCCCCCCCCCCCCTTTTAAATATAATTGTATTAAATCATTATTTGGCCTGTTTTATAAACTGCCCTATTTAAAAGGTTTGATTTTATTTGTGAGAACATTTCTATAAAAGTGTCCCTTGCAGGTATAGCGAAACAAGCACACACACATCCCAGCAGAGCAGAATGAGTTCATTCTCTCAGTTCACTGGGTCTTTACACTCTCCCACACTTAATAAATTAATCCAGGACTAATTAAGATCTAAACTGCTGCTCACAGTGTTAGCCCTTGCTGTGTCCCTGAAGGGAAGTCTGGATATATTAGGCTTGTGTGTGAATCTTGGCATGGGCATGTTTTTGGGGTGTTTCTGTAATATTTAATATGGTGTAAGGCTGCTAGTGTGTGTGTACTTTTATAAACAGCCTGTTAGCAGTGAACTCCATGCTGTGCTAGCAGACACAGATGACATACAGAAGACATACTGTGCCGGTGGCGAGGTACAGTTATGGTATCAAATGGTAATGTATTCCAATGATGCATACCCTGGAAGTAAATGATTATCATTTTATCGTACCATACCCTTGTTATCATACCTATTCTATTCACAGGTTGTTGGGGGAAGAGACTCAAAGGATCATAGAGGAGGCAAGTGGTCAAAACAAACAGCCTTTAATAAATCCACATTGGGGATCAGGAGAACACAACCTCTTAACACGACCTAGACAGGACAAAGAAACGGAGGCAATGCAGGGCTATAAGTACTACACCAAACGAGGGACTAATGAGTTAATTAATGAACACAGGTGGGAATGAATGTCTAATCAGACAACTAAGGAAAACTATAGGTCAAGGGAAATCACACTCAGAAAACAGACAATGAAACTAAAACAGAATAAAAACAAACAAACATGCACAGAACGTGACAATTCTATTCTCTAAAATTTCAGTCAAATACATGAATGCAACTTTTTTTGTTAGTGCACTTGTAGAGTTTCTGTTCTGTTCTTTTATTCAAGAATTTCTTACTGATTACAATCTTTTTATTGTTTTTTTATTACATTCTATTAGATTTTTTTGTTTATCCTAAATATTTTACCACCAAATATTTCAATATGTTTGTGTACACTGTGATATTTCTATTCTATTTTTTATTTATTTTTTATTTATTTATTTTTTTTTTGTTATTTCAGTGGTACAATATTTACATACAAATAAGTACACAAACAAAAATGTCATATTTAAGAATTTGGTTGTTTTATTATATGATTTTTGTTAGTTAACTTTTTTTGCTAGTTCTATTCTATTCTATTCTATTCTATTCTATTCTATTCTAAAACAGAAATGCTTTTTGTTAATGCACAGATTTCTGTGCTATTCTATTCAAGATTATTCAAGAATTTGTCACTAATATTTCAATATATTTTTGTTTTTTGCAGTTATACATTTTTTTAATTATATTCTTTTTTTTGTCTCAAATAAAGAATCTGTCACTAATATTTCAATATATTTTTGGTTTTTGCAGCTATGCATTAAACAAAAATTATATTCTTTTTTATCTCAAATATTTCATCGGCTAAATATTAAAAAAAGTGTTTTATAGAATTTAAATTTAATTTAATTTAATTTAATTTAATTTATTTTAATTTAATTTAATGTTTTTTTTCCATAAATATTTTACCAGTCATATTTAAATATTTGAATGTAATGTTTTAGTTTGTTCTTATCGTATTTCTATTCTGTTCTATTCTATTCTATTCTATTCTATTCTATTCTATTCTACTTTCAATTTTGTTATTTTTATGTTTTATAAATCGTTTAAATTACTTTCATTAAAATATTTGAGTTTTATTAAATAAAAAGAAATTTTATGATATTATTTTTTTCTATTCCATTCTATTCTATTTTTAGAAATTGTCTTGAAGATTTTGCCACAAATATTCAAAGACAACTGTTTTTAAAAAGTTCAGATTTCCGTAAGCTCTTATCGCGTTTTTTCTCCCACTGGCTAATTTCCGATGCTCCTATTATTGTCATGGGCTGTATGTGAGAGTTGGCACTTTATCTTAGTAGAAACATGCTTCTCTCTTTCACTCTCTATCTCTCTCTCACACACCCTCGCTCTGTCTTACACGGGGATGGTGATTAGAGAAATATCTGTAACTTTCCTCTAGCTACACGTCACAATCTCATTCACACACACACACTTTTCCTTTCACACCTCTCATTCAGTTTCTTCACAGTGAACATCGCTTTTTCTGTTGAAAGCAAGCGGTCTAGTATAATGGCATTGGCTATGCACAAACTCCACAGGCATACAAGCTGGCGTTTTAGGTTATGACTTCATGGCTCTATATGGTTCTTAGGTTCAGGGGGTAACTGCGTGCATTTGTTTGTTTGTATTTGTGTGTGGGAGAGTGAAGATTAAAAGCATTATTTCTACTTTAAATTCTCATAAACTACCACACTCCAGTACCTAACCTTGAGTGTTGCAGCACACAATCACCCACACACGCCGTTCACAGTAAGCTCTCTATGGACCAGCCAGTCTTTACACATGATCACCTGCACATTAAAAGACTCTTGCAGGTGTCGTCTCTGCTGTTGTTATAGGCATGCTGCTATTTATGGCAGCCACATGTACCCAACAGGCCATAAACTTGGGTAGCATTCACCACAGTAACAGCCCAGCTGTAGCATTCGCAACTGCTTCAGAAAACTTCACTGCAGTCTGAAGCATGATTAAAGAATATTTTAAAGACCTCATGCCAAAATCAGAGTTTTATGGCTTGTAGTCCATATATGTTATGCTGTCTTCAAGTCTTGTTGGAAGGATTGTATTTACAAGATGACCGCACATGAAAGCCACCGTAATGTTGCATTACCATCTGTGAAATTTTCTTTGAGTTCTAATTTTTAAGTAGGGGACATGTCTATTAAAATATCATGGTGCAATCAAGTTGATTCTGGTTATACAAAATACAGAAATACTATTCATTTAGTCAGTTTATTAGGTGACAACACTGAATATTGAAAAGACAATAAATATAAAATGACTCAATGGGTCTGTTTTGCATTTTGACATTTGAACTCATACGAATAAACTTTCCTGGAGGACTTGAGGGCATTAGCATAGAGGCTAACACTGATTTGCTAGTGTACTACTAAAACGTGACAAAAAAGAGCATGTCCTATTAGCTAATTAAAAAAAAAAGTATAAGCCTTTCAATATGACCCTGCACAACTTCTCGTTTTAATAGGAAATACCTAAATAAAGCAGGGGCCTTAACACATGGGGTCTTTGGCTCTGTGCTGAGAGCTTATTTGAAAGACCTTTGTATAATAGATCTAAGTGTGCTTTGTTCTAAGAGCTTTACATTAGAAGCTGTGGCTGAAGGGAAGCACTTAAAAGGCTAATTCGACTTCAGTGAGAGAATCAAATGTATAAAAAACGTATCAGTAACATTCAGAGTGTTTATATTGTTACACATCAGTATGGATTTTAAACAGGAAGGTGGGGGTGGATTCCAAAAGCATGCTTTTACTGAAGCAGTCAGGCAGAGAGATTTGTGCTGGAATGTGTGGAGAAAGAAGAATCAGCATTTTTAGGATAGAAAGAGAGAGACGGGTGGGAGCAAGGGGGTGAAAATGGCCAAACAGTGCATCTCCCTCAGGCTGTCTAGAATTAACCAATCAGAATACTGGTCTACTGGAAGCCAATTGGAGCACTGTTACTGTCTATGACTAACCAATCAGAACACTGTTAACATCTATAATGGATCAATCGGAGCACTCTACATGTCTTTAACTGACCAGTCAGAACATTGCCTAGAAAACTTGAATATTTAGTCAATTTTAAAGCTATGAAATCAATGACATATACAATATACATGAGTAAATGTAAGTTGGTTGGCTCGATTGACTCTTTTATTTATAAGGCAAAGCTTATTCTGCCTATAGTGCATGTTGAACTTTCTCCCATTTACAATGAAATGTGTGCATTTTCTTGTTATTTCTAGAGTCTTTGTTTGATAACATGACATATAAAATGGAATAAACTCAACCAGTTAAGCTAACTCAAATATTTGAGTATGCCAATTTTATTTTATTTTTTTAAATGGATAAAATATTTATGAGTAAGTGAACTTTTTTTTATTTAAATTCTCTAAAACAGCACCTAACTATTAAAATTGTCACACTTTATTTTAAGGTCCAATCCTCTCTATTAGTAAAACCATTAACTACGACTTTTGCCGCAATTAACTCCTAATTTGCTGCTTATTAATAGTTAGTAATGTAGTTGTTAAATTTTGGTATTAGGATTAGGGCTGTAGAATATGGTCATGCAGAATATGTGCATATGTTCATCTTTTGGTTAAAGATGAAGAATGTTTATATGGAATGAATGAGTAATAGTTGTAGTTCAATCAATGAATCAATCAATCAATCAGGGCACTCTCCATGTCTTTAACTGACCAATCAATACACTGCACCTGTCTATTATTGATCAGAGCACTGCTACTGTCTATAACCAACCAATCAGAGCACTGTTATCATCTAATGGACCAACTGGAGCACTCTCTATGTCTTTAAATGACCAATCAGAACACTGTTATGGTTTAGAACTGATCAATCAGAGTGCTGTTACCATCTATGACTGACAAATAAGAGCTCTGTTAAACTCTTAAACCGAGCTATCAGAGCACTGTTGCTATCTATGATGAACCAATCAGAAAATTGTTACCATCTACAACTGACCAATCAGAGCACTGCCTCGCCCCGGCACATTATTTACTTGTGGCCAGCTCTGGGAAAGGTGGTTTTAATCATTTGAATGACTGCAAGAGATCTGTCTCAATCAATTTGAGCTTACAAGGAGGCTTGTGTTAACCACTAGCCCTTCCACTTTCTCCAAACACACACACACCCTCCCCCCGGAGCGCACACACAGGTTTCAGCCAATCATAGATTCCAAACAGGAGGAGTGGATATTCACAGTCCTCTGAACTATTGGGCCTTGTTAGAGTAAACAGTTTTTGTATTCACTGTTTTCGCTGTGTGAATGCATGCATGTGTGAGAGAAAGTTTGTCCTCACATTCCTAAAACACATTACATATCAGCTCAGTGCTGATAACACCTACTTTTGTGGAAGTATTGCACACTTGGTTAGACTTTGCCGCACTGATATTCAAAGAATGCTGTTTGCTCATGTGTATTCATAGATGTAAGAGTTACGTATTCAATCCACAACTACTGCCTATAGCTCTCATAAAATACAATGTACTGCTTTAAATAGAGTGATGCTGCCAAAGGTAGAATAAAATACTGAAAATAATAAAACAAATAACAAAACACTTTCACATAAAAAAGCATGCAAAAAATTATGACTGGCTGAAAAACTTCCCTCATTCGTACATATTCATTCTTTCTTGTTTCAAGACATGTTGCACCAGGTTTGAAATCAATGGCATTGGTTCAAATGTGCACTGTGACTGATTTACATGTTGCTCTCAAATATGATTTGAAGGCATAGTTCACCCAAGAATTAATATCTCTGTCAAACTTTACTCACCCTCATATTATATTTTATGAAATGTCTTTTTTCATACAATGGAAGTCAATGGGCTTCAATATTTTTGATTTCCAGTGTTCTTCAAAATATTTTATTTCACAAGCTGTTTATCATTTTTGGGCATTGTACAGAAAAGAGCAGACTGGACATTTCTTTGACCAACTCCTTTGTGTTCCACAAAACACAGAAAGACAAAATCAAAACAGCGAGTAAACAACTTTCTTGGCTTTACACTGTACAACAATTTGAGAGTGATGAAAATAAACAAGCTTGGTTTGCTATTCAAAATGAAAGGTCAAGAATGAGATGAAGTTTCTCATTTCAATTAATCTCTTAATTATTGGTCAAGGAATGCCAGAAGAGTTATGACAGGATTGAGGTAAGCAGTTTTTTTCTCAAGTTATGATTGGCTGGATAACACTAACATGCTCTATTTGAAACTTCAGAACTCCATGCAATGTAAAAATGTAACATTTTCCCAGATGTTTGGTTTATTATTGTACTGCAGGAGGACAGCTAAGTGGGACAGGGCTTTACATTCACGCAAACATATAGCTGTAGGGTGTGATCCTAATTCATAATTCCATGGCCATGTGAGAGAGTGAAAAAACAGCACTGAGTATCACATGCACACTGATCATGTGATGAACGCCAGTATGATTATACTCAGTGTGAGTACACACACACACACACACACACACACACACACACAGAGAAACACATCTGACCCACTTCTCTCATATAAACAGGCATGTTACACAATTTTATTTAAATCCCAAACCTAATAACCTAACAAGCCTAACAAGAATTTGAAACAAGAAAATTATTTTCTGACTCCATTACAAATCATAGTGCAAAAAAACTGGCTGATAGAAAATAATACATTAAATAATTTATTGAATTACACTTAAAACAGATGGGAAAAATAAATCTGCAAGTGCAGTTTTATGCAGTTTTTAAATATTTAGTTTAAGGCTTTCTGCAGTGCTTTGGAGGTACTGTCACTACTTTGACATACACAGGCTTATATAAATATCTTATATTAAATTATGGTTTTCTTTACTCATATAGACCATCTAAAATACTAAAACAAACATTAACTTGATCCCATAAATGTGTTATAAAGTATCAGCTTCCTGTAAATGTGATGGCTTTATAAGGAAGCTCATAAATTTACCTTTGCACTCCGAATTAAACACTACTTCCTTTGCTGTGCTCTTATCCAGTCACTGTCCAGAATCCTCTGAAACCTGATCCTGATGACATATAGTCCTCTAGCCACCCCCATGTGTTTGTATAAAGGGAAATACATCTTTAAGCAGGTCCTGGTTAGTGACTTCATGGGTGTGGGATTCCATGATGGTGTGTGAACAGGTTTGACAGACGTGCTGAAGTCCATCGTCACAGTTTAACACCCGGGTGTGACTGATTGTGAGACATTCCAACTGCAAACTGAATTAAATCAGAAAGGGTTTTAAGTTGTATTGTAGAAAAGCAGGCTGCACGTGAAGCCAAGGGCTGGTAACATTGTGACGTGATGCAATAGAGTGAAATCATGAATGTTGGATAAAGTTCATTATTAAATTCAGCTCGTTTTAGCTTAAAATTGTTTTGGTAGTTGACGAAATTGTTTGTATGTGTTTACTGTTTTCAATATTGGTGCTAGTTGAGTTTTATTGCTCATTAGCAAGATATATGTTGTTTCTAAATCTAGTGAGCTGCCTATGTAGGCAGCATTGCATGTGTGCAAAAAGGTAGGCATAATTACGATGGCCTTTAGGCCATAATCTAAGTCAGAATTGCATGCATTTTTAATGGAGAAGGCACAATGTATTGTGACATCTGTTCAAGGTGGTGGATGAGTTTCATTTAATAACAAAAAATATTCAGTCAATTAAATATTTAATTTTTCATAAGAAATATATGAATACTGTGTGCGCACTGTGCATGCATATCATATATAACACTATAATTATATAATTACAAGGATAGCGGCAGATAGAGTAAACAGCCTTCTGATTTATTAGTGGCAAGATATTAGTGAAGCCACATAGTGTGAAAACTAGCTAGATTACATAACTTTTACAAACTGAGTAGATATTCTGTGCACAGGAACAGTGAACACTACGTAGGGACCCTGTCAAGTGGAATCCAGTCTTTGACTTGAAAGATCACATTATCATTTTTATGTTTAGTTTAACCATGTATTAATTTGCAATTTCCAATACCAACCAACTGGTTAGAAACTCATCAAAGAAAAAATGTTATCAAACTCGCCAAATTTTTATTTGCACTGGTGCTTGCTGAGCGTTTGCAAAATGCCATATCACTTTCCCAAATACTCACAATAACTCAATATTTTTGAATATTTTTAAAGATGTCTTACATAACTCCACCCCTACCGTTTCCACACCACCCAAATTTTCCTATTTATTAAAACAGGCAACCGGGAACACTGTGTTCCCTTGTAGAGGTCAGCTGCTGTGATAGAACAGGCTAGTGCTGCCCTCATGTAATCCTTTCCTCTGCCTGGCATGGATGAACAAGCATATTAGCAACTAACTGTGGTTTGTGTTGTGCAACTCTGGCACAGGAAGGGAAGACACAGTGTTGTGAAGTGTGTTTACTGAGTAGATAGTGAAATGCAGCTGAAAAGAAAAATTAAATCAAGAAAAGAAGGAATATGTCAACCTGATCTTATGAGAAAATTTAAAGTGGGGTAGGCAATTTTTCCCAAAACATTTTTTGTTATACTGGTTGAAAGTGGTTGAAGTGGTCTACGGAGACCCTAAAGGGACATGGTGGTGTAAAAAGAATCGGGGTGGGAGGAAAAAAATATTTTTCAAAACTTTTGCGTTTCCTCGCAAAACCAGTTGAGTTCGGACAAACACTGTTTATTATACAACTTGCAGTGTTTCATAAAACACTTAACGCAGCTTAATGAAGATGACAAAAAAGACCAAATATGCTATATTATGTATTAAAAATATGTACATGCAAGTAGAAAATATGAGCTGAATTGCACAATAAGCATTTTCTCCCCCATAGTAAAGCATGCTTAATGTGGCTTAATATAAAAAACAGTGATTGTTATATTTTATTAAACTGTTATATTTTATTAAAAATATACACTATGTACAAAAAAGCAATGTGCTCAGAGTTTTTTTAATAATGTTTTGTCTACAGGGGTGAAAACATGTGAAACTGCGCGTTCCGTTTTGGGCTCATCTGCTTTCCTGTGCATAATATAAACTGTAAACAGATTTGGTATTTTTAAATCACTGTCTTCATTCATGATTAGCCTATCTTAAGCTTAACAA
This sequence comes from Tor tambroides, assembly GCA_021397915.2. Lineage (NCBI taxonomy): Eukaryota > Metazoa > Chordata > Actinopteri > Cypriniformes > Cyprinidae > Tor > Tor tambroides. Next base: position 13,253 of record JAFVLL020007598.1, read on the forward strand.
AAAGAGCTTAACGTGCAGTGTGTTGCGTTCATATTCTGGGCTATTCTGCTTTATTAATAATAATATTATTAATATTAGCCTAATAATGCTATCAGTATTCATTATTATTGAATTTGGTCCTCCAATGTCACTGTTTTAAAATATTAAGCCACATTAGGGCCTTTCGCACAGCAGGAACCTTTTCATAGTACCCAAACTAATTGTGGAACTACCCACTTTTTGGTGTGTTCGCACCGCGGGAACTAGGAATGGTTTTAGTTCCAGGAACTCCGTTTGGAGGAACTAAATTTGCTTCTACTTCAGAGTGGGGTCTAAAACCATTCTACTATCAGTGACGTAAGTGTACGCTGATTGGCTAAACGCGTACGAAAACGCCCTCATCCGCCATGATTTAAAACACGTGTAAACATATACTGTGTAAACATTGTATCATACTGAGAGCATTTATGAACGGCATTTACCTGAACACTTCGTCTATGGTGTTTTGTGCTTCTATCAGCCTCAATGAAATGTAACGCTACAAATTGTCGTTGGAGATTCTTAGTCCTCCTTTCCGTTCTTTCAATCGCTTGACATATACGTCGAAATTCCATGTCCATTATTGTGAAACCTGTGAGATACAACAAAAACACAGCTCCAATCACAGCATCCTCCATCCTCCTGTTGTTAACGTTGTTCTTCTTTGTTTACGTTGTTGAACGCCGTGTACAAATGACGTCGCTATCGACCGGCTTACGTCACTTCTTAGTACCCACTGTCGGTGCGAATGCAACCCTTTAAATGGTACTGGGAAATAGTTTGCGCAAAATCGTCCCAGTACTTTAGTACTGTACTTTTAGTTCTGGAGCTAAAGCAGTGCGAAAGGCCCTATTAAGCATTTTAGAATGTCCCAAACCCATGCCTTGAACTAAGCACTGACTGTATTTCTTTATACTTGAGTCCAAGTTCAAAATAAAACTCTATGAACCGCTCTATTGTGAACATACAGAGCTGTATGAACCACTGCAAGCTGTAAAGTAAAAAGGAAGTGTTTGTCCGAACTCAATTGGTTTTGCGAGAGAACGCAAAAGTTTTGTGAAGGAACGCAAATATCTTTGCAAGAGAAATAATATTGCAAATATCTTTTGCGATTTTTTTTTCCCCACCACCATGTCCCTTTAGGGGCTCTGTAGTGGTCTAACTATAAAAATTTAAAAATATATCTTCTGTGGAAGGCTCAGGACCATAAAATGTTTGTCCAGTCATTGCACTGAATGTATTTGCATACCTCTGTGCAGCCAATAACAAGAGTTTGGGGCGTAGCAGGCTGAGCCAGAGGGCGTTTTGCCGGTGTGGGAAAAGAAATTCAGATTCCATTACAGAATTGCAGCCAAAATTTGAAGATTTGCCAAAATATACAGAGAAAGACAACAGGAACAGGGTGAAACAGGGTAAACATTGGTAGTCTTTAGCAAGATGGAGGAATTTGAAATAATTTTTTGTGTTTCAATCGATACAATGAACTTCGAGAGTTTCTTTTTGACATGTGAGCTAAACTTCAAGTTAAAAGTATACAGTAAAATAACCTTTTATTGAAAGTAACCTATTTTTACCTTTATTTTTACCTTAAAATGCCCTCACTTTTATAGACCTGTAAGAGCTGTGTTTGTGATGTTTGAGTTGTGAAGCATGAAAATGGCATTTGTAAAAGCTGTTGAAAACATGCTTTATTTTTGTAGTTCGGCTAAATGATACTAGTAGTGCAGAAACTGCCTAAGGTGCTGTATGTAATTTTTTGACTGTATGTATAATGATACCATAATATGTTTGCAGATGAAACACGCAAAGTTCACATACTTTTTTTTCTGAAAAACAACGCTACAGCCAGATTTACTTTGACATGTGTGTTCCGTGTCAGAATGTCTGTTTTTGTTTTGGTCTGTGTGACACCCCAGGTTGCCAGCAGAAAACACAGTGTATTGCAGCCATGGAAGCCAGCAAACAAACTGGGTCAGAGGTCACACATTCCAGCCAACGTAAAGAGCCTTGGCATCCATCTAAAAAGTTCTATGAATAGAGGCATATTAAAATGAAGATAAATCAACTCGTCAACTTACAGCGTAAGACTCATCACCTTCCATTGACAATGTCGCTCATTCCTGTTACCTGTCCACAATCTGGCAACTCACATGAGCATCGAGTCTGAGGAGGGGGGGGGGGGAGAGAAAACACACTCCAATATTTTGAATTCTGACTGCAGCACCCATTTCGAACACCAGCTGACAATATTACAGACTGCACCTTTAACTATTTTATGAGGTGGTCCACCCCTAACCCCATCCCTAAACTTAATCATCAGTGGGGCGTAAACTGATTGTACGAAAATGTACGAATGAGGTTGTATAAATTCATATGAATTAACCACCAGTTTGCTAAAATGTAAAATAGTTACGAATTGCCATGAAAATGTGTTGAATATGTTATTTCTGTGTGAGTGCACGTGTGTTACTGATCTCTTATGCGTGTCGTGATGCAGACAGAGGTTGAGAAAGACTCACATGGCCTGAGAGTATGGTCACATGGGTTTACCATGTGCAGCTGCTGAGTATGTGTGTTTAGCTGAGCCTCTTTACCTTACACATCAACAACCATCTGTATTATGGCAGTCAGTAGGTAAATAGCTGCTGTAGGTGAAACACTGATGACAGAAAGATATAGTTAATGCATATTCTGTGAAACAAATTACAAATCTTAATGGTACTCTGCATCATATGAATAAAGCAGATTTTTACATGTTATGCTTTGCACCACCAAAAATGTAAGATTAATAATTAAATGTTAGAATAATAATGGTTTAATGTTACTATAACATAATACAAATACTGAAGTAAAACATTAAGTAAAAAGGGGGAAATTAGCTACTTTTCAGGGAAAAGGTGCTGGCCTTCTAAGTTACCTCTGTTACCTCTGTGTGTGTATATACAAATAAATGCAAGGCGGAATACTGTGGAAGGGAAAATAAACAACATAGGCGACTGTAAACAGCATCTGTCAAAGGACATTTCTCTAAGCACGAGAGCTGGATGCTGTGATGTCTTTCTTAAGGAGGTGTGTCCTCTAACTTACAAAACCTGTATTGATCAGTCATATGGATACACTTTCATTCACTCTAAAATCCAGGTCCTGTTGCAAGTGTTCATGTGTTCACGTGTTTATTCTTGCATGTGTGTGTGTTACATTGTTGCAGCTAAAAATCATTTAGAAATTTGGATAGTTGAAATCTCTGTCTGATAAATTGCATAACTGTATGTATTATTCATGATCCATTGTGTGGGCTAAATTACCCACTTATCAGGCTCCAATAATAAAGCGCTTAATATTGTTTTGCTGAACACGTCTCCTTGAACCAAAAATGTACACTCTTAAAAATAAAGGTTCTTTATCGACATCTATAATACCATGAACATCTAACAATGAACCTTTTTATTGCACAAATGGTTCTATATAGTACAAAAAAGTTCTTTAGATTATTAAAATGTTCTTTACAATAAAAATGTTTAAGAGCCGTTCACTGAAAAGTTCTTCGGGGAACCCAAAATGGTACTTCTATGGCATCGATGTGAAAACCCCCTTATGGAAACTAAGAGTGTAGGATAAATATCAACTTTGTGTGAATGTGAGAGGTCCATTCAGAAGTAACCCCAAGTCAACCCTTCATCTCAATGAGGTCAAATAAGTGTATGTTGTGCTAGAGGAGCCACAAGTGTGTATCGTTATAAACATGATCTGTCCTTCAGTCTGTCAGTCTGTCCTTCTGTTACACTCATCCACACTGAAAGCAAGCCAACGGGCTCAGATTACAATCAACAAATCTTGATTTGATTTGAATCTTGACAGCTGGGTAGGCATGAAATTCTAATAAATGCAAAAAGGTAAAAAAAAAAATTGAATGAAATGGTGATTATAGTTACAGTACCTGAGATATATACTTTCACTGATATAAATCTTAACCTAAAATCTTGATGTTTTTAAAAGAAAATTCTATTGATGCAAATATGCCAAAACCCAGCTTCATTTAGGTGAAAATAATGAAGGTGTGAAAAACAAGATGGGCCCGAAACAGAACCCTGTGGAACGCCCTGTGTGACCATGATGCTGAAACATGTACCTCAGGGGCGAGCGAGTGCAGCCTCTGTATGGAGCTCATTGTTCGCAATCCGGTCATGAGAGCTGCCGGATCACATGAAGCAGCAGGATTCTCTCACAGACACCGGCTCGCACATACACCACTAAACAGTGTTTCCAGACTCTCTGGTACACCATCAGTTCAGAAAATACTTTTTAGTCAAATGCAGATGACCAATATGGATATACGTCTTTTCAGGGTACAATCCCAAAACATTATCATATCACATCTATACATGTTTTAGAATCTGATTAAAAATTATGTATTAGTATTAACAATATACCAGTGCCAACACTGGGCAAAGCTATTCAAAAATATAGCTTGTTAAATTATGAATTACTTGAAAGAAAAAATAGCTACATGGCTAGTTATGCTACAAGCTAAAAAGCAAACCAATAGATTGCTTCATTGAAGATTCATTGTAATATTTTTAAATATTCTATGTTATCTTCAACTCTTTATGGTCTCTGAGGTCTATAGTATAAAGTTACTGTTGTACAGAGAAACAGCTCCAAATGATTTAGGGCAAAAGCAATGTATTTGAATAATTCACACTGTGTGAAAATAATTCAACCTCTACAAAGCCAGTTTAAATAGTGATTAACTGGCGAATCACGCATGGTTATTATTCAAGACAGCTGAAAGAAAATACTGGTCACACAACTTGATTGTATAAATATCATCTGGAAAATTCTACCTGTTTGTTAGTACAGTCCTGCTACTTAATTTTAAAAATGCACCTACAGTACCCTAGCTTTGTGGCAATGGCTTTTGCATGTATAAGCATGCCTAATATTCTTTGCAGTAAATAGATTTTTTTTTTCATGTTCATCAGAGGAACATTATGCAGAATAATAATGTTGTGGTATTACCACAGAAAACAATTGCCTGCACTGAACCTTCTCACATCCAACTCAGCACAGGTCACTAGAAAAGCTCCATCTCTTTTCCTTCATCCTCCCCCACTGCCAGATGTGACCTATCACATGCCCCATCTGCTCAGAAAATCTGCATCATCGCTGCCATCTCTACAACACAATCCAGGATACTGCTCTCTGAAGACACACACTTCAGAGAATACAGACACACACGCCCACCAAAGCAGAGTCTGATCTGCATATGTTTAAGAGACCTCTTTGGATTAAAATATATCTATTTTAGGACTTTTTTTTTTTTTTACAATTTATTTGATTTATCTGTTAATCAAGAAAGGGATATTCCACAATGTACCCAAACACTATGCATATACATATACACCCTATACATTTTGCACAAAAAATATGAAGATAATGTAAAGTTATTTAAAACAGAACAGTTTAAAAGCCAACTTACCTAATCAGAAACTGTTACATTTCTGCAGAAATACACACATTTTCATAATGATCAACTGCGAGCACATTACTCTTCCTGTAATGATATGGGGCCACTCTTTATTTTTCAGTAATGCATTTAAAGTTACTGTTCCTATAAAATATTTTTTCTATGAAATAATTCAAAAACCTACATTTTTGTCTTTAACACCAAATGTTGTTTTGATCAAAATGACTGGGCTCCTGTTCTTTTGCGCTCTGTTAGTTTGACATGCATGTGTACGCTCAATTAAGTTTTTGAAGTTTGACTATTTAATTGCTCACTTTAAATAACGACCTGCTGTGGAAATGGAAATTCATTTAAGTAACGTAAGTAAATGTGTGTGTGTTTTTTTTTTTTTTTTTTTTTTTTTTTTTACATTTTTTTGGGTTAGTACTTAAAGTGGTGTCATTTAAGAACTATAGCTACCACAAGGATGTAAGTTTACATGCTTGAGAAATCAGACAACCATTATAGTCAACTGCTGTAATGTAAACCACAAGCCTTATTTTACTCATAAATCAAATATAATGCTATCAGAAAACCCTTTGGACATTCCTGAGGGAATCCGTGGTGAATTAGCCTTCCAGGTTTGCCTACAAATTGACATTATGACTGAAAAGCTTTATACAAATGTTTTTGTATTAGCTATAACTACATTTGGTGCTGTAGTTATTAATGCGGTCATTAGATACCATCATGGATCAAACCATTAGGTGTTCCAAAATTTTTAGTCAGAGTTGTCGTCATATTTTCAATGGCACAGCGTGTACCTAGATGTTGATCATTAATTTACATTTTGGCAGACGTGTTTAAATGACTTACACAGTGCATTCAAGCTAAACATTCTGGGAACTGAACCTGTGACCTGTGTTGTTAGCGCCAAGCTTTGCTATTTGATCTGCAGGGAACTTGGTGCAGCCGACAAAACATTAAAAATACATTTTCCAATTGAGAACATCTCTTTATTTGCAGTATGTGTTGGCTGAACATATCACAGCTCATATTCGATTGCACTAAATAAAAAATGGCATCCACTACAAATAAAAACCCAACAGAAGATAACAGCTCTCAGTTTTAAATGGAATGTCACATAGGAAGAGTATTGATGTTTTGTCTTTCAGGTTACATCTCGTTTACCCCTGAAGCTTGTATGCTGGCTGCCATGCCACCGTTCACTGTTGCCATGGCAAGCAAATGGAGACGACACTCGAGCACACTCCCAATGATCTGACCTTGTGAGCGAGCATCCAGCTGTGGAACAGTGTTTCTGAATGTGACGCCATTGGATGATGAATTACATTGAGGTCATCGCCATAAATACACCCCCTCCTTACCAGGATGTCATTGTAATTATTGCTTTAGTAGTAACCTTAAGCACATCTAATGCATTATTGATGTATTAGAATGAAGAAAAGATGCTCAATGGGCCAATGATGTATAAGAGTGTCCTGGTTAAAAAAAACAAAAAAAACATCTAGTTTAAAACACAAGTGCTATGTTCTTAGAAATGTGTTCATATTGGTTTCATGTGGCAAGATTTTTTAAGAAAAAAAGGCTGTAAAAATGGCATGTGGTATAACCATTAAACCTAATTATTATTATTAATTTTTTAAACATTGTTAAATATACTTCTTAAGTTAAATGCTTTTTTTATATCATCAATTATTCTTTTTTTTTTCTTTTTTTCTTCTTTTTCTTTTTTTTCTTTTTTGGGAGTTGCACCACATTGACATTTTACAACCTGAAATAACCTTGCCTTGTCATGCAGTAGATATATTTTCCAGTTTTATGTTTTTTTCTTCTGAATGTTAGTTGCACCAACTTTGATTTGGCAGATGAAAGATTTGTTAAAATATTTTTTTAAGAAATAATAATAAAAAAAGCTTATTCCAAACTGCCTAATAATGTTTTCTATTCAAGAATTTCATCCTTTTAACAAGGCCTTATTTCTTCTTTATGAAATAGCCAACAAGTTGGGTTGCTAAAGCTAAGGTAGAGATCTTTTTGAAGGATAAAAACAGTCATATTGGGTTGACTGACTGTCAGCTGATACTGTAATGTTCCCATACTCTTGACAAATTACTCCAGCAAAGATGGTTTCCAGAGACAAAATTGACCTGGTGCTGAGGACAACTGTTTGCAAACTGGGTTTCAAAAGTGTTGAGTGTTATAGGTGTTTGAATTTTGTAGTTCTGTTATATTAGGACAAGTGTTCAGGGTCTGTTGGGATCTAAAACTTTGAAACATAGCGTTCAGGAAAGAGATGCTATGAATTTCTAAGATGTGAAGAGTTCTCAGGGTTTCTAGGACAGAATTGGGGACAGGGCTTTAAGGATGATTACTTTAGCAGGAAGTGGCTATAGGGCCTTAACACTGTTCCTGTTGGATGGCTATTTAGGGCAGGCCCCCATGGTGCATCTTGGGTGATGACTTTCCCCTGGTGTGGTAGAAGCGGTCCATTTTCAAAGAATATACATTCGCAATTCTTGTCTGAGACGCCAGTGATTTAAAATGTATTGAACAATTTTCCACAAGTATTCAACAATTTGCAGTCCTCAACCCGGCAAACATTACAGTAGTAAGAAAAAAACCATGCTATTCCATAAAACACTCCATAACATCTCTAAGGTACTAGCATGGGCTTACATTTAGCATGCTACACTAGCACCATTATAGTTGCATCCAAAATTGCATACTGTCTTTGTGACTGTTAAAAAGGTATGTTCTGTCGCTGATAGCCTCGTGGTTAGTGCGCCGACGTATAGCGCGGTTGTGCTCACAGCGACCCGAGTTCGATTCCTGTTTCAAGGTTCTTTGCTGATCCCACTCCCCTCTCTCTTCCCAATGCTTTCCTGTCATCTCTCTACTGTCCTGTCCATTAAAAGCCTGAAAATACAACTTAAAAAAAGTTATGTTCTATAGTGTATATGGGTATTATGAATGAAATTCACACATACTACCTTTGCCATGTGGTTACTGTCACATGACTTAGCATCAGTTGCATTGCCTCACAAATCTGAACGTGGCCTAATGGGATACCAAACTGTCCATCAGATGCACACTTCAGAATCCCGCCAGGGGGCTGTTTCATAAAACAAGTTTACCAAACAAGCCAGGCTTATTTCACTTATTCTTACTTATTTTGAACCAAATCAACTGACAATAGGTCAGACTAACTGAAATAAACCTGGCTTATTTGGTAAACTTGTTTTATACTACTCATCTCACATATAGTACTCTATAAGTAAGCATGTACTGGTTATGTGAACAGTGGTAACCTTTATCAAGTTTTTCTAATGCTTTGAGTTGAGGTCCTCAGTATACTGATATTCCATCTTAAACCATTTTAAAGTGGTTTGCTGATTTTGCTTTTCCACCAAGTTGATTACACTGGTCTGTTTTGAGGGTTTCAGTTGGGTTTTGGGCATTAAACACCAGATTGGCCATGCTGGGAGATGAGCCAAGTCAGGCAAACCATCTTCGGTTGATATAAGTGGGTTTTTTAGCATGCTTTTGAAATCGCTTTATGTTACTTAATGACAACATTCATGGAGAAGAGCAGAACATATATTTTAATTAGTGCTGTCAAATGATTAATTGTGATTAATCGCATCCAAAATAAACATTTTTGTTTACATAATATATGAGTGTGTACTGTGTATATTTATTATGTATATATAAATACAAACACATGCATGTATATATTTAAGAAAAATATGTTATGTTTGAATATTAAATATATTTATATGTAATATAAAAAATAATAATATAAATATATAAATGTATATACATGTAAATATTTTCTAAATATATACTGAATGTGTGTGTATTCACATATACATAATAAATAAATGCAGTACACATACATATATTATGTAAACAGCATTTTTTTTTATTTCGGATGTGATTAAGCACGATTAATCGTTTGACAGCACTAATTTTAATATGATTTTTAATGATATGATTTAATGAGAACATTTCAGCCGGTCAGGCTGGGTAGATACTCTTCTTAAAATCAGAAATATATAGCATATCTAACACTCCTCTTCCCCGCTAACTGCCTCTGTGATTTGAACACTAGCTGACTCTTTAGAAACTCTTTTATGACCTGATATAGCACTTGCTCAGTTTTGGCACTGTTTGCCATTGTGTTCTTGGAGTTCTTCTCGGTGCTGGAGCACCACATTAGCACTTCACTTGTATTTTTAGCTACCTGTTCTGGTAATTGCCACTTGCGCAATATGTGCGAAGTCGCTTTGGTTAAAAAGCATCTGCTAAGAGCATAAATGACTTCTGCAAGTCCTCGAGCCAAACATTTTAGCGACAATGACACACTTAACAGAAAATTAGTTTGACCATATTTAGTGTCGTTATCACGAAGTGAACTGGATTTAGATATCATGAACATTAAAACTGTCCTGTAGTACATAGCTGAACATAACACATTTTTGTGGATGTGGCATTGAGCAGCATTAGCCATGTTAGCAAAACATATGAGAACAATGTGGAGGCCTTATTTCACCGTAGCTGGACTGGCGGTGTGCCGGTTGCCGCTGCTTTGAGCACAGGAGCTGAACTAATTACCCTCTGTCAGGAATTTGATTACGGTGCATTTGCCGGGCATCCGTTTGACGTGATAAGGGCCGTACTTGGAAAAAGCCAGTAACTCTTGGTAACGAAAGCCTTTTGTCAAAGAAATGGATCCCTGTAGCTCACATTTCTCCTCTGTGTGATGTCAGTGAGGATAGTTATATAATGTCTAAAAATTCATAGGATATAGATTATGTTTAAAATAACACATTTAAGGATGTACCTGAAAATGATTCAGTTCTGCACTTCCTGCCTTTTGCTACTTCATGTTAATCAGGTGTTTGGTGGTTCATAACGATTTCATTCACAGAACGCAACTGGGTCATTCTCGTTTTGCAGTAACTTTTACAACTTAAAGGGATAGTTCACCCAAAAATAGTCCATGTGACATTTGAGGTTCAACCATAATTCTATAAAGCAGCAAGAATACATTAGTGCGCTAAAAAAACGCAAATAACAACTTTATTCAACAATTCTTCTCCTTCGTGTTACCCTAGGGCGCCATTATAGAGAGTATCGCGACACATGCGAGTACATGCTTTTGCACATAAACAAGGCTGACCGTGTGTTCTATGTCAGCAGCATCACGCGAATGCGTTGTTTATGTGCAGAGGTACTCACGATAATGGCGGAAGATGTGATTTAGAGGAGAAGAATTGTTGAATAAAGTCTTTATTTTTGTTTTCTTTGCACACAAAAAGTATTCGTAGCTTTGTAAAATTGTTGTTGAACCACTGATGTCACTTGGACTGTTTTACCGATGTTACGTTTCTAAGCCTGGGAAAATTTTAGTTGCATTACTGTCTAGGCAGGGTCAGAGAGCTCTCAGATTTCATCAACAATATCTTAATTTGTGTTCCGAAGATGAACGGAGGTCTTATGGGTTTGGAGCGACATGAGGGTGAGTAATTAATGACAGGTAAACTATCCCTTTAATACGCTTGTTGTAATTTAAAGAAGCATTTCTATAATATATACACCAGACTTTCAGAAATATGCTCTTGTCAAGTTCTAGTGCTTCAATCTGATAATTTAAACAATGGATGGGAATAAAAAGCTATGTTAGCAATTTTTTAGGTTGTCAATGTAAATTGGTATTTTTGTAACAATCCGTTGAAATTTTGATATCATCACACAGATTGATGTAATTTTATCAAACAAAAAGGAATGTTTTAGAGTCTGACAAACCAACTAACATCACAAAACATCAAAGACTTCATAAATCCCGTTGCTGATAGTTGCTATCAGCATAAAATAAAATACTCAAATCATAAAATACTTTATACTACAGTACAGGGCAGTTGAATGATTGATTCTGATTGGTTGATGAACGTTCTAAAGTGTGCAATTATTTTCAGGGCAACACGTGGCTAAAGTAGTTCCAGGCAGGTCTTGACCGCTTTACAGTGCCGTATCACTTCGCCAAATGATTTTAGGTTGCATCCGAAAGCTTAGGCTGCTGACTTGTTGCCTCGCTGCCTTATCAGGCAATGATTTTGCAGGCAGCATTTATACACAAAGGCACCTCACAAAACTGATTTTGGACAGGCTTCTGAACAGTTTAATGATCTACAACAAAAGAGAGCGAGCTTTGGTGAAAACTAAGTGAATATTTAATTATAATAATATTGATTTCTTGTGAGAAGTAATATCAAAAGTGGAAAAAGTTGGTCAGAGACATACATTTACACACAAACTGACCACCAAAAGCATCTTTTAGACACCATCTTAATTTTTTTTGCTCAACTGTCATGGATTGGAATGCACAGAATTGTGGGATATCAAAGGCAGCGAAGGATACCTCTATGCAGCCTTCAAAAATCAATCAGATGAAGACATCTCAGGAGACAGGAAGTGAAGCTGACATTGGATGTGCTTGATGCATTCCTACCTTGGAATGCATCCTTCGAAGGCAGCATTTTTCAGCTTTCAAATGCAGCAACTGAGGCTTGAGATGAGATGCGAAAGAAATTAGTCCTACACACAAGAGCATTTTATCTACAGAATCTGTCAAATGTCTTGAGGCTATAACCATAGTATAAGTGGAATAACTGACTCCAGGCTGTTAAATTATTTTTAAAAATGCACAACCGAGGTGGTGATGAAGCCACGACAAGAAGCGGGTGTGCATTATTTCCTAATAATTCAATGGAGCGTCATAAATTATTTCTTCATGTACCGAAAATATAGAAATGATTAAGTGGACGTGAATACAACATGCAATTCTGGCAGTAGGAAAAGGGTGACAAACTCTATGTCTATGGCAAAAATACTCTTTTCTACAAGGGTGCAGTGGCCACATATACCATAATTATCTATATTACACTGAGTCACTGAATCATTCATCCACAGCCAGTCCAACTGCCCTTATTTTGGATCAGCGTCGTGTCTGTCTGCAGATGGCCCAGGGGACGAGGCTGTGTGTTCATGCTGTGGCTCTGTGTGTCTGCCCCGCTGAATGCATCGATGCCTCTAACTGTGATGCTCTCGCTCTGTTCTGCACGCAGCCAAGTGAACGCTGCCCACGAAGCCCCGGCAGCCGCCGCATGCCACCCCACACAAGGACAGTGGACCTTCACACCGCACATCACTGCATCCTACGCCTCACTCCCACTGCAGCCCAGGAGACAGCACGCTTAAACAACACAGCAATTTGTCACTAGATAGTCGTCCTCTTATTTTGAATGGAATGCACTTGCATATTAATAAAGAAGCTACATTTTAGGCATACTAATGAAAGGATTCTTTATAAGGCAATGTATGGCCATTGTAATGTGGAAATGCCACTGCATTACACTGGTGCTCTACCATAGGTAGTAATGTATTCCGGTAATTAAAGGAACACTCCGCTTTTTTTGAAAATAGGCTCATTTTACAACTCCCCTAGAGTTAAACAGTTGAGTTTTACCGTTTTTGAATCCATTCAACCGATCCAGTAGTCCCCAGCTAGGTAACTAGTTATGATATAGCTGGGGACTACTTTCAGGCGCTGCGTAATATCATTGCGCCTGCTGCACTAAAACTCAACTGTTTAACTCTAGAGGAGTTGTAAAATGAGCCTATTTTCAAAAAAAGTGGAGTGTTCCTTTAATGTTTAAAACAAGAGGGCAGGATGCAGATATGGTTTTACAACCTTCAAAAGAAAGTAGTGGATCTTTATATATCGACTGATATTTGGCAATTTTGAGATTATTTTCAACTGATTGGCAGTGTTATCATTGCTTCCTAGAACTATAATTTTCAAAAATTGAAATAAAGCTGAAATAAAATTAATTTTAAATATTAGATGCCTTGGCAACTTAATGAAATTAAAAAAAGAGAGAAATGAAATTGTAAAATTACTAAAAGTAAAACTGAAATAAAAATAAAGCAAAATATAAACTATTTTTATATTTTAAAATATGAAATATAAAATAAAATTTTACTATTATAAATATGATTACTATATCAATTGTAATATATAGTAATAGTACATAAACAATACTAAAATAACAATGCTAATTGGACAATTAAAATAATATAATATAAACCTTCATTTACTTCTTCTGTGAAACACGAAAGAGACAGAAAACAGAAAGTAAGGTTTTGACATTTTTTTTGAACGTTACATTCAGAAAAATCTGATCTGAAT
>JAFVLL020007600.1:0-37500 GCA_021397915.2 Tor tambroides
TATCAGCTGTTTGGACTCTCATTCTGACGGCACCCATTCACTGCAATGCTACATTTCTCCAAATCTGATGAAGAAACAAACTCATCTACATCTTGCATGGCCAGAAGGTGAGCAGATTTCCAGCACATTTTCATTTTTAGCTGAACTATTCCTTTAAAATCTCTTCTATCAAGAAAGAAAGAAAGAACAAAGTTATTTTCCAAAGCGTTAAACAGATATTCACCATCATCCCGCAGCATTGAAATGCATCCAGCCTGCAGTCAACCAGCAGATGCTGTGCTTTAGACTCCATTAACTCACTAGTTGGATGTATGGCGGTAACACACTGGCGATCCGGCTCTGATTACTGCCACGGCAATGACCTTATATCGAGCCCAGCGGACGCCATCTAATCTGGGCCTGTGAAAAATAGAGCCGGACTCATGCAGACGGCATCAGGCCTGATTTATGCAAACCAGCTTCCCCAGCCTGTCACGAGCTAATCATCAGCAAGGATGATAGATGATGTTTATTTTACCATGATGGAACGCAACCCCCTGGCTGATGATAATTACAATAAAATGGACAGATCAAGCCGGCTGAGTTATTAAATTATCAAACTATAATTTGCATTAATGTCAGCGTTTTGGGGGCTTCCTGACAGCCGACTACACGAAGATGCGAGAGAAACCGTTCCACCTTCACAGCTGCTGCCCTTGACCTCTAACACCTTCCTCTTCCTCATTTTCCTCCTCATAGGATCCCACACAGATAACCCAAGCCGCTCTATCTGCAAAATCCAGTTGCACACATGCAAACGGCCCCAAATTCATCTCGCACGCTGGGCCAGAGTCGATACGTCATGTCGAGGGTTCATGCAAAACCAGAAATATAAACTAAAGAAAGGCAATGCCAGGAGCAGCATTCACTCCTCAGAACGAGACAGATTTTAGGATCGACCGGCCTGCAGAATTTTGCTTTAATGCTCAAACAAACCTGTTCAGAATCATGAAATGACCTTATAGTCAACATAACTGTGTTTACATTCTTAATTCATCTTCCTGATCTCATCAGAGCATGTTATACATTCATATAGAGACACGTTCAACATCAAATCAGTTATAAATAAAATCAAGCCCTACTCATTTTTCGCTTGGGAAAACATTACATTATGGATGTAAAATAGATTGGGAATATAATGTAACCCTGTAAAGCCTGACATATGAAATAATAGTCAGAAAATCTATTTTTTTAAATGGTTCGTTGAACCTTTAGACAAAATCTAACAAGTTTGCATTTGTTTTTGTTTTTTTTGTTGAGTATCATATTTGATCCATCAGGCTTTTATGGCTCATATAATCTGATATAGTAGGAATATGGATGAAAAACAGAGCAGAAACATGTAATTTGGTGATGTTTCTGATATTGTATATATATATTATATATATTTATAAAAAGTGATGAAATGATAGCTTGCAATGTAAATCAATGAGATCTTTATAACAGTACAGTATGACTATGAAAAAAACCCTACTTTATATATGCTATTGAAAGCTAATAAAAGGGAAATTTTCAGGAAACTAAATGTATGTTGTAATTTTGTTTGTTGAACGCAGTCACATTGTGCAAAATAATTTTCAAATAAAATGATACATAAATAAAAGGTAAATAAAAACAAATAAACTAATAATAAATAAAAAAATAATACCTAAAATCAAAAATAAATAAATACATAAGAATAAATAAAAAATACAAATAATAAATAAGTTAAAATATATAATAAAAAACAAAATAAATTAAAATAAAAGAGAAAATAAAAATATAACCATGTAAAATAAATTGAAAACAAAATATAAATATAAAATGAAATGCAAAATAAAATAAAATTGACTTCATCGAATCTGAAATGATGAAGAGACAGAAGATTGCAGACTACTTACATAAAATGATCTAAATATCAGTAATCACTCTATATCTCCAATAATATGTCTTAAGATGAGATTGAAATGATCCAAACATATAATGCAATGCTGATTGAGAGATGAATAAATAAAGGCTCCTCAGAAGATGTGAGATGAAGATCATTCCTCCGCTGAGGAACAGTGAAAGTAAAGCTTCTGGAAACAAACGCTCCTCAAAAGATCCTGATCATCAGATTTGAGACTAAAAAATGATTGAATCAAGTAAAGCTGATGTGCTTCAGTTCAGTAAGAGTTCATCTGGAAATATGACTAAAGTTATTCTGACGCTTACTTGAGAAAAATGAGTAAGCTCGGATGTTTGAATGTGGACATTTGTACAATTTACACTAAAAGAGCTTAAAATTGTATACTAGTAATGTACAGTATGTACTACAGACATTAGTACATACTACAGACTTCAGGAAGCGCTGTTGCAGATAATTCAGCACGATCACATTTACTGGGTGTGAAGTTCAGATGCAGTTCTACACAGATCCAGCGTTCAGAGTCTCACAAGCGGCTCGTTTTCTTCTGTCCGCGAGCAGAACTGAGTTTACTATTCAGCCAAGGACTCACGCTGAAACATTTGCCTCAGTTGTCCTTTTTTAACGAAGTGTTTGAAGGGTCTCGCCGGGGAAGGAGAAGCCCTTGTGAGCCGCCAGCTGGACAAGAACGAGGAACGAGAGGAGAAAAAAGAGGGAAGGGAAAAGAGAGGAGAGGCTAATGGGGCTGCTCCTCTTTAAAGTGTGATCTACCAGAGGAATTGATGCATGTGAGAGCTCTGCTTTTGCGCTTCTGCTCTTCTGTTCGACTAGAAAACCAGAGAAACCTTCTTAAAGACACTGAAACATAGAGTACAAACACTTTATCTTGAGAGGAATCGGCCAGGTTTATAGTCCATTAAAAGAATGAAATTTGCTGTAAAGTAAAGGGTGCAGATTTGGGTTTAAGTCAGTTTTATGTTTTTATTTTTTGGTTTTATTTGTTTGTAGCATTTTTCACAATGCATTGTTTTAAAGCAGCTTTACAGAAAATTATGATGTTAATATTTTTAATATCTTAATGTCTTCATTCAAGTCAAATGTATTTGTACTGCACTTTTTTTACAATAAACATTGTTCCAAAGCAGCTTTACGGAAATGCATAATTGTTAATGTTTATAATATCTTAATATCTTTGTTGTATTTAGAAGTCACAAAGCTCAGTAAAAAAAACTGATATATTTAAAAATATATTTTAATAATATTTTAAAAATATATAAATATATAAATTAAAACAAAAAATAAATATATTTGTTTTTAATGTGTGATTAATGTTGTGTATTAAATCAAATATATTTGTATAGTACTTAAATAAAAAAAACTACAAATAAATAAATTATTTAATATGGGATTAATGTTGGGTATTAAGTTAAATGTATCCAATTTTATATAAAGAGCTATATAGACAATATATAGCTATATAGGACATTATTATTATTATTATTATTATTATTATTTGGTGTTTATGTTCAAATACAACAGTAACTGTTCATTTAATTCATAAGCAGGGTTACTATAGTTACCTAAAACTGAAAGTAAAATAAAATAAATAAATAAATAAAAAAACATTAAAAAACATTTTTTAATATGAACCGAAAAAAAATTAAATAAATGTTAATTGGAAAAATATATACATTTAATAAAATAAAAAATACTTATTTCAGCTAGTTACCAAGGCAATATTTCTCATTTTAATTTAGTTTAACTTGGTGTACTAAAATAACCAAAAATAATAAAAATTATATATATATATGTATATGTATTACTAAAACTTCAACTAAAATTAAAATAAAAATTGTTTCAAAACATTAATATAAACTATAAGAGTATCTCAGAGATACTAAAGTAACAGTTATTTAAGGGAAATTAAATATATTAATTTTTACGATTAAAACATGACAGAAACATACTAATATTATTTTTATAATTAGATTACAAATTCTGTAGAAATATCAGTAGTGATAAACCAAACTGTCCAAACATACACTCATGGTTTAAAGTCATTGAATGTCCTCAAAGCTGATATGAATTGTGTTTTGCGTCTGCACTGAAAGAGTTAATGCATGCTAATCTGAACATTGTTTATTTCAGTTTTTTCATATTACAAAACACAGATGATTTATTGTGAGACATGAAAGGGAGCAGCAGCAGCCCCCCGGTGATCCCATACAGGCTCTGACCATTAAACGCTGTTTATGGATCACAAAACAAACAATAACAAACAAAAGAAATCGCGCGTAATTAGCAGAGGTGGCAATTTCAAACAGATGTGAGCTCTGGCTGAAGCCCAGTCGCGGTTAAACACAGAGAGCGATTGATGGCAAACGCTCCAAAACCTGCTCTCAGCCAATCAGGGAGGAGCATGTGTCCCCGACGGCCCCAGGGGTCAAAGGTCAGCGGAGCTAAAGCAGATCAGAGGGGCCGAGGGCCTGGAGCCCGGACACCATCATAAATCCAGCGGCTCAGAGGAAGCCATCCTTTACCAACAATCACATGTGTCTCAAACTATATTCGGTCTTCTACGTTACACTGATATGTTATTTTCTGTGTTTGCATATAAGCATTGATAAGATCGTTTTTAATACCAATAGTTCAATAAATTATGTTTGCATGACCTGTGCTTGAAGTTGTTGCAAAATGCACATAAACAATCTGTACTGCAAAAAAAAAATTAAAAAAATAGGCTACTGCAAATGTGGACGGAATAGCCTACTAGAGATCAAAACTAAATTTATAATAATTTCACATATATACATATATATATATATATATATATATATGTGAAATTTATATTCGCCGTATTTCTCACAGCGAGTGTCATGGCGGACGCCCAAATCCACTATAATGTAAAAATAATACAATAAATAATAAAAATAAAACTAATAAAAGTTTTGTGTCACAGAATGCAGTTTTAAGATTTTTTTTAGGCGAGAATGTTCTAGCTTGGACTTCAAATATGCTGTTTGTTAATAAAGATGAGGTCTGTTTGAAAAAACTCACACACACACACACACACACACACACACACATATATATATATATATATATATGCTACTTATTACATTATTTTGCTTTCAGATCAAATAAAGTTGTTTAAATTAAAAAAATTTTTTTGCAATTTATCATGTTGCGTTATATCACAAATCAGTTAATGAACTTGAGATATAAATGCAGCTTTTAGAGATGTTTTTTTAAAAAGTGTTTTTGTCCCCAAGTGAGTCTGTGATATGCTGCAGTGGCCCAGTTTACTACAGTAAACCTACTTACAGTGGGACAATATTAGTGCATGTAAGAAACAATACAAGAATGCAACAAGTCTGAGTCATAAGAACATAAGAGCATGTGAATTATCAGCATAACACGCCCCCTAGTGGAGGACCAAACCAATGTGCTGTTTGATTGTTTGTGCAAATTTACATTAAACATAAATGCTTTAGTAAATATTTCAGATGCATTTATTATGTTTTTAATTACTAACTTTTAATTAGCTTAACTGATGACTTTTGCAAAACTCACCCATTTGTGAAGTCTTTTCCTCTGCATGTGGTTTTCCAGCAAAGTCACTTTGGATAGTAGCATCTGCTAAATGCATAAAAGTCCATGTTAAACAAAATTGCACTTGGATGTGACTTGGTAAAAATACATCATGTATAAATTATTCTATTAGCAAGTGACATTTAATATCAGTTTAAAAAGCATTTTCATAAGCTGACAGTGTCAGTAAATAAACGCAGGCCTCAGGTGTAATTCAGCAGCGATTTAAATAATCCAGACGCGCAGTAAACAGCACAACCATAAAGGTGTCCGCATGTGTGAGAAACAGACGCTTTATTTAGTGAGTTCACTGTAAAATCAAGGTCAACACGCAGGTTCTGCTTTAAAGACGAGAAGAGCGGACAAAAAGAGGATCTCTTTAAGAAAGGACAAGAGACAGATGGGAAGTGGAGAAAAGAAGAAGGATTTGGGTTAGAAATGAGAAATGTTTTCCAGTGATGATTTACAAAGCAAAGATTTCAGGGTGTCATTTTATAAAATCGATTTCATTTGAGATGTTTCAACATAAAACATGAAAGAGTTAAACAAATTTGTAATACATATATTTCTCAGTGTAAGGTCTAGTAATCGAATTCATATATTTCTCTTTTTTTTCTCTTCAGGATAACATGCTTAACATAATTAAGTAAAAATTAATCAAGTAAACAGTCAAGTTCATGATGACTTTGGCCATGTCTGATTTCACATATTCAACTCTTTGCTGGTGATGGGAAAGTACATACTTTGAGTGCAAAGCAAGTATGAGTTTAATGCACTTTATTGTATATACTATAAAGTGCGTATTAAAACTGCACCATGTCATAAATGATCCTGACACAACAAATCTCCTTGTTTTTATTATTTGTGTTTATCATTGCCTCAAAATACATTTTTAATGATCAAACTGATTCGCAAATGAAATAATCCTGCATTTTTATTCACTTGTTGTAATTTAGCACAAAATAGGATACTAATGCTATTTCTGCCATATATGCTATTCCAGTTACATTCTTCTAAGCTTGACCTTTGACCTCTGACGCCACTGACTTCGGACCCTGTCAGATATTCCTTATAAATTTACAGGCCTAATTCTTAAATCACCTCCTTTGTTCAAGCTGTTTTTTTCATTCAGAGCATCACATCAGTGAAATTCAATACACAATCAATTTGAAAATATACATCATTTAACTCATTTAAGCATCATTTTAAGAAATGGCTTCTTCATAACCAACAATGTGAACATTAATGTTGTTTTCTATTTCAATATTTTTAATACATATTTCTTTAGTTTTTATTGTCAGTTTGTATAATTTGTTGTGCAATTTTTGGTTGAATTTCGTTGTTATTGTTTTGTCTATTTTTTAGTTTCTCTTTAGTTTTTTTTTTTTTTGGCCTACTAACATCTGGCAAAGGGACTACCCATGAAAACTAGCCTTTAGGCTAATTTGGGTACATTTACATTCATGAATGTTGATTAATGTACACTGTCCCTTTTTTGTGAAAATAAATAAATAAATAAAAAACAGACTAACTGCAGATCTAGTGCAATTTAATTCCCAGGGAATGCATGAGCTAATAAAACACATACCTTCAATGCATTGTAAGTCACTTTGAATAAAGCATCTGCCAAATGCATGAATGCAAATGTAAAAGTACCATAAAAGTCCAATATTTGAGTTTTTCTGAAGTCATCTGATGCTTTGTCTGAACAATAGACCCAAATTTGCTCCCATAACTCTCAAATCTTGTTTACATTCTCATATATTGACAGGAAAACCAATGCATTGACATCAGACCTGGTGCAATTCACCTAAAGGTGCATATTTAATGAAATACAAGAGAAGATTATTATTGAGTAACTTTGGGGCTTGGAATACAGTGCATATGGTGAGCTTGTCGGTTGTAGTTACTACGAACTGTTTTACAGATAAAGATGTTTTGTGTTACTGACCTGGACTCCTGTTATGACCATACTGGAAATAACATGAACCTGCACAATGTCAGTGACCCAGGTAACAAATTTAGGTTATAAAAACGCTGTGGAAACATTGTTTTGAAATGTTTCTAAAACGTTTTCTGGTCATGATTAGAACGGTATTTAACATTTACAAAAACATTTCTTACAATGTTCTACTAACTATATTTTCACCCAAAATATAACGTTTTTTGAATGTTTATTTTTAATATTCTAAGAACGTTAAAATGTCCTGTTTTCTTGTCGTGATTGAACGTTAGTTAACGGTTACAAAAACGCTTCTTACAATGTTCTACTATCTTTATTTTTACCCAAAATATAACATCATTAGAACGTTTATCTAACGTTTTTTTCTCAACATTATGAAAACGTTCATTAACCACAAATAACATCATAAGGACATTCTGAGACGGTTGATCCCACCATAGACATGAATACATAGATGCCTTATTAGCGACTGTTTCTATGGCCCGCTATACGTAAGCTCTCCGCCATATTGTAGTGGTCAACTTGACATCATTCACCATAGTATTCACTGAATATTCGAAAGATGCCACAATTCTGCATAGAACGGCTCTGTGCAAATCTACAGTATGGTAAATGACGTCAAGTTGACCGTTCCAAGATGGCGGCCTCATCTACGTACCTGGAGTGGTCCAATGGGGCATCTATACATATCGATAGATCCCACAACGTTCTTTCAACGTTATAAGAACATTAACCAAGTAAAAATGTTGTGAGAACATTCCAAGAATGTTGTTCTAAGAATGTTTACTCTCAACGCTTTGAGAACGTTCATTAAGTACATATCATTAGGATGCTCCAAGAACATTGATCACAGAACGTTCTCTCAACGTTAAAAGAACAATACAATGTTACAATGTTGTTCTAAGAATGTTTTCTCTCAATGTTATAAAAATGTATACCAAATATTAATAATGTTGTCAGAACGTTCCATAAACATTACTTTAAGAACATTTTGTCCTAACATTTACATCACACTTAAAAAACCATTAGTAAAAGTTGTGAAAACGTTCATTGGTAGCTGGGTAGCATAGAGAAAAATCCAAATGCAAATGTTAATTTCAATAGTTGCTCTATGTAAAATGTGTCAGACTGCAGTAATAATGTTTCTGGCCTTATTACCGCGCCGCGAAAGTCTGGTTGTGTTGAGATAATGACATTGGGCTGATTGGAGTCCGTCTTTCTCTGGCACTGCTGCAATGCGACCGCATTAAATTTCATAGTGTGCTCAATTACATCTTCATAATCAGAATGGATGACAGAACGGCCAATTCACCTCCCGCAATCCCTGAACACGAGACATCTAATGTCAGCCTGACAGGCCTCACATGGGCCGAGGGAGCCGAGGCGCGCATACATATTCATCAGGCCGATTAGACGTGTTAAACGTGGGCCAGTATGGAGAGGTGGGTCTCTCGGACCTCCAGGTCTGCATCTCATCACCGCGAGCCCCGTTCGCGATGACCCAGCGTCTGCCGCAGTCCGAGCTTCCCTGCGGTGGACTCCCACGAGCCTGCGCTCGCTCCCTGCCATCTGCCGTGATTTATAGAAAACGGCCGATGATTTATGGTCCAGTCATCGCACAATGAAGTCGTCCTCTTTCATTCGCTCGACCTCCCCGACCCAGCCGCCACTCCCAGCCAGGTTTGGGAAATATGCTCTAATCATACACTAAAAAGATGTTTAAACAGTGAGGTCTGGCGGAGGGAATTGAGCCCTTTAATAGAATTAATTTTCTCCGGCTGGGTGAATGTTGATGAGGAAAAAGCGCGGCGGAGATGAGACGCGGCCACCGCGGAGAGAAGCGGCCGCTAATGAGCGCACACCGCCGGGTTTAGCTATACCTGCGATGGGATTCGTGTCTCCAAATAAACAATTACAGGTGTACCGGGAATCTCATACAAGGATTTAGGACGCAACCTGGAAATATGAAATCTCAGATGAGCATTAAAGCAATCATTCACCCTCCTCCTCATCCCAGCTAACAAAAATAAGTTGAAAACGTTATTTCTGAATCTGAACTTTCAAAACATCCAGTTTTTTTTTTAAATGTATAAAAACGTTTTTGTTGGTTATGTGAACGTTAAGGGAACATTCCGTTTTTTGCAAACATTATGGGAATGTTACTTTTGAATGTTCTCTGAATGTTCTGAAAGGCGTAATGTTTAAAAAAACGGTCCAACTAAAACGTTTCAGAAAAAAGTTCCATACAGGACATTTTTGCATGTGCTATCGTTTTGAGAACATTATTAAAAACCTGATAATGTGAATGAACGTTCTGTTAATGTTACTAGAAGAATGTTCATAACGTCCAGTTTTTTAACATGTTGGTTTATGCGAACGTTCCGTTTTTTGCAAGCATTATGAGAATGTTACTTTTGAATGTTCTCTGGATGTTCTGAAAGAAGTAGGCCTAGTATCATTTAAAAAAACGGTCGAACCAAAACATTTCAGAAAAAAAAAGTTCCGTACATGGCAAGGTTCTTTCGAAGTTATGAACAAATGTTCTTCCGGTAGTGTTAACAGAACACTCGTTCAAAGTTATCTGGTTTTTAAAGCATTATTAAAACATCATTCATGGATTTAGTTGGACGTTTGTCTGACATTTGTCACAAATGTTACTACTAGTTTCAGAACATTCCGAGAACATCTGAAAGTTCTCAAAATTCCTGTAATGTTTGCAAAATGATAAATCAATCATAATAAAGCAATCATTCACTCTTCCTCCTCATCCCAGCTAACAAAAATAAGTTGAAGATGCTATTTCTGAATCTGAACTTTCAAAACATCCAGTTTTTAACATGTTGGTTATGCGAACATTCCATTTTTTGCAAACATTATGGGGATGTTACTTTTGAATGTTCTCTGAATGTTCTGAAAGAAGTAGTAGGCTAATATTTAAAAAATGTTCCAACTAAAGCATTTCAGAGAAAAGTTCCATAAACGACATTTTTGCATGTGCTATCGTTTTGAGAACATTAATAAAAACCTGATAACTTTGAATGAACGTTCTGTTAATGATACTGGAAGAATGGTTGTTCATAACTTTGAAAGAACCTTGCCAGAACATTCTAAGAACGTTCTCAGAACTTTAGCATCCTTGCAAGGTTCTTGAATAGATGTAGCGTTGTTTGGTCTTTATAATGTTAGCAAAAATGTTGTTTATACATCATTCATGAAACAATTTTTGTTTTCTAAAACTTTTTAGTTGGACATGTCTGACATTTTTGGTTACTACTTGTTTCAGAACGTTCAGAGAACATTCAAAAGTTCTCAAAAGTTCCTATAATGTTTGAAAAATGATAAAACTGAATGTTCTCTTAATGTTCACATAACCAGAAAAAAAAAGTTATTAAATCATTTTAAAAAGTGGATATTTTTTGAACATTCAGAGAACATTCAAAAGCAACGTTACCATAGTATTTGCAAAATGATAAAATAAAATGTTCCCTTAACATTCGCGTAACCAGGAAAAAATGTTTTTAAAACATAAAAAAAAAAACTGGACATTTTGAACATTCAGAGAATGTGCATAAATAATATATTCATAACTTAACAGGGACATTAGCAAAAAGTTATTGGAACACATTTTTTGTCAGGACTTTAATTCTTTTGTGAAATATAAAGGAGACTTTATGCAGGATGTTAATGCTGCTTTCCTATTCAAGTATGCCTAGTTGTGCACTATATTTGAGGTCTTCTGAAGTTGTTTTGTGTGAACAGCAGGCCCAAACTGACCCCAAATCTCATTTGTATTCTCATATATTGACAGAAGAACCAGTGCCTCGATGTCAAACCTGCTGCAGTTCATCTACAGGTGCATTTTATGACTGAACACAAGCATGCAAGAGATTTGAGAGCTGCAGAATATAATATAGACTTGCAATACAGTGCATATGGTGCTTTAGATCCCAATTTTACAGTTTGATAGCCGTGATCTATATGAATTGTTTTACGGATAAAGATTCTGTCTAACATGTTGTGCTACTAACCTTGATTCCTGTCATGACCACGCTGGGGGTAAACTGTAGCGTGCACAATAAGAGACTGTTAGCATAGAGAAAAATCCTCAACCAGAAGGTCATTCAACTAGACAAGCATTCCAAGCTCAAACTAAAAGTGCTTCAACTAAATACAAGCTTCATACTTCAGTTTCATAAATGCATGTGAACACAGTGTTTTTTTTTTTTTTTACAAACTGAGGGACGAGTCAAAACAATTTCCAACCACAGTCACAGGTTGTTACTAAACCTACTATAGTAAACTTAAAACAATCACTTCTCCCCATTTTACTTCAATAACCTGCTGTATTTCGGAGGAAAAAATCTGTATTTCAGTGATTAAAAATGAAAGCAGAACTTGGTTTTATCCATTAGAATTGGTTAGACAGCGTCTCGATATGAATGTGGCTAAAAAAATAAGCGGCATTGATGACGTCAGCGGCAACGAAAGTTGTTTCGGATCACGATCTATATAAATATTATAGATAGGCTAATCGTTTCGGATGAATTTTTTTTACCTTAAAAATTACGTCCACTGATAAATCAACACCATCTCATATCAGTTCATATCTATAACGTTTTGAATTTGTACGATCTACTCAAGCGCCAGTGACGGTTATTTAGGGGCGGAGCCTTCATACTTGGGCGACATTTGTTTTCTTCTAAAAATCGTACGTTTTTGGATGAATTCAAGTACGAAATCCCACCTCGTAAAATAGTTGCGTTTTCCCGTGGATAAATTGTTGACAATAAGACAATTAACAAAGTGAATAGGTAGGCTAAATTCTTCCTTTCTTAAAGGTGCAGTGTGTAGATTTTAGCGGCATCTAGCGGTTGAGGTTGTGAATTACATCCAACGGCTCAGTCCCCCGCTCACCCCTCCCTTTAGAGAGCTAGGGTGGCCGATACAGGGCTAAGATGCCGTCGTCTGAGACCGCAGGGAGCAGTGAGGTTTCTTTACAAAGGTAAATTAAGGAATTATATTTACTTAATTATTCGATAAACCGATGTCATTGCGAATATTACTGTTACTTGTTCATCATTGTGTCAGTGTTTTTTTCGCAAGAATAACATAGTGACGAAACACGCTCTGTAGAGCAGTTTGTCCGTTAAGGGCTACTGTAGAAACATGATGGCGACTTCCTTGTAAGGGGACCCGCAGTGTATGTAGATATAAATTGCTCATTCTAAGGTAATAAAAACATAACGGTTCATTATGTAAGGTCTTTATACTCCTCTGAAAACGTAGTTATGTATATTATATTGCATTTCTGTCTATAGATCATCCTAAATGTTACACAGTGCACCTTTAACTGTCACCGATCAGTAAACTACGACACAGTTGAGCTCCATAAACGAATCCTCATGATATTCCACCACTGATTAATCAGACTGAATGAAGTCTACAGTAAATCAATTTCTCCGTGTTAAGGGCTCTGTCAGCAGATTAATACAATCACAGATCATCAGACGCCATCCCGCTATTTTCAGCTTCACTGCGTCTCTCATCGCGGATGATGATGATGATGATGCTCTTCTTCTGACCGCAGGACAGTGATGGTGTGTCAGGACACGTACCTCTCCAGACATCAATAATTATCATCGTGTCATTCATGATTCACCATGATCTCAGAGGACGAATGGACGCTTTGACCAAATGACTTTTATATCTGGGACTGTAAAAGCAAGATGTTTGAGACACCATTATGATACTCATCTGCATAATGCACAAGAGACTTTGTGAAGTTTGTAAATGTTAAGTAAAGCCACAAATATGGTCGAAATTGCACAATTTGACAATATGACACTTTGCCACAGTGATTTCTTTTTTGACTCATTATTTGATTATACAAAAGCTAAGACCATTTTCCCACAAATTTAGATTACAAACGTACTTATTTTTAAGATAATTCCACGCTTGGTGAATTAAATGCGCGACTTGGTGACGTCATGTGACGTCAACGACGTGGCACACTACAGTTTGAAATTATTTTGCATTTATAAATTATTTTAAATTATATGCAAATCTCTTTTAACAAAGTAAAAACAAAAAATGTAATTTTTTCTTTTTTCTCTTCTCTTTTATTTTTCCCCTTTTTTCTCTGGCAGCTAATGTTAATATGATAATGTGAATATGTAATAGCTCTTGTTCTTGTGGTATTAAATTAATAAAGCATTAAAAAACAGTTTTGAATTGTAATTTTGAACAAATTTCTCAACACTTTGCCTAGATTTGATGTCTTTGCTGAAAATTCTAACACTGTAAACTCTTTTAAACTCATAAATAATAGAATTTTTGAACATTAATCATATCTTTCTTTCAGAGGTCTCCTTTGTTTACCTCCTTTGTTTACCAATATACATGCAATATACATGTATATTGCATACTGTAAACAGTATGCAATATACATGGTTCCCAGGTTCATGTAAAACCTGAAATATCAAGGATTTTTAAAATGTAAAAAATCATGGACATGAATAAAAATCAGAAATAGAATGTTATAGTGAGTTAAAAAATTACACTGTAAAAAATGATTTTTCAAAGTAAATTAAATTCTACAAGAAAATCTCACATTTAATTAAATGTGCTACTTGCCATTTCTTTGTGATTGTGTGTGAAATTTACTGGCAATTTCTGAGTTCGAATGATTTTAAAGTAAATCCTACACCATTTTTTTTTTCAGTGTAATTACATAAAACTCTCTCTCTCTCTGTAAATCCCTATAAAACGATTAAAAAACACATTTGGTAAATCCAAATGCAAAGTCATGAACCTTGAGTGTATGTAAACTGTGCAGAATCTGGTCCTTTAAGATCTTCAGCTTTGTTTTATCTCCACCTGCTGGTGGGAGACAGAAGTGAGATTACCTTCATAATGAATAATTCTCCACTCATAAACCGTTCTAAAAGTCAATCATGGATTTCATGTCATCTCTTATTAAACAATAAATCCATTAAAAGTACATAGTAAGATAGAAAAGCAGCAGTAAGATAACGACGTGCAGGTAATGACTACAAAGACTGAAACTTGTGAAGGTCTGGAGTGAAGTCCAGCGAGTCTTCAGACATCAGAGTGACAGATGAAAGAGCATCTCATTACTGACCCTCATGACCTTCAGCCGGACGGACAGAGAGAAGCAGAGCCAGAGAGACACTTTCTGAGAGGTTTAGCTCAGTCTCACAAAGCCTTTTAACATGTTCAGGTCATATTCCACCTAAAATCACCTGGAAAAATCTTCAGCTTTTTCAAAAAGCTTCAGGACCAGATTTTTGGCATTGTGACATTATTTTCATATTTCAGATCGAATTCGCAAACTAAACTTTATACAATATCCAAAGGTATTGATAATTCAAAACTGTTTTATTTTGATTTTGGGGTAAAATATAATTTTAGCCTGTTCTTAAAATTCAGCCTTTAAAATTAAAACATCAGATTAAGAAAAAAATTATCAATATATAAAAAGTAACACTTTACAATAAGGTTCCATTAGTTAATGTTAGTTGATGTATTAACTAATATGAATGAACAATGAGCAATACCTTTATTAGAGTATTTATTCATCTTCATTAATGTTAGTTAATGAAAATACAGTTGTTCATTGTTAGTTCATGTTAATTCACAGTGCATTAACTAATGTTAACAAGCACAACTTTTGATTTTAACAATGCATTAGTAAATGTTGAAATTAACATAAGATTAACTAAGATTAATAAATGCTGTATAGGTATGGCTCATTCTTAGTTCGTCTTAAATAAAGTAGTTAACTAATGTTATATAATGAGCCTTATTGTAAAGTGTTACCAAAAAAGTAAATGCATTATTTGGCCATTAATGAATTGCATGATTCAACTGAAGTTTCCTGCTCTGACGAAACATCCTCTCTTCATCACAATCCCTGACTGACCTGATTAAATGAGAAAACGCAGAGACGTCAGCGTTAAACCAGCAGCCAATCATCATCAATAACCTCAGTTTCAACACCTGGATGAATATTTAAAGAACAGATGACAAGCCGCTGCATAATCATAAATCATTCATATCATATCCAGTGCAATAAAGTCAGAAAATAAAACTCACACAGACACAGAAGTGGAAAACTCAGGTTTGGTTTATCTAGAGCAAATTCTACACAGGTGAGCGTGAACAAAACCAGGTCATATATACAGCCGCGGTATCAAATAAATACAGACGTGGATATTAAACATAAGCATGCGCAGCATGTGAAGCTCTATGTCTCAATCTACCGGCATTAACAAAGCGTTTATGCAAAACTCCCTTCAGTTAACTAGTCATTTACTCACTGATCGAAGTTGCCCTTATCAAACTGAATTAAAGATTCAAGCAGGTTTGTATGCAGTGCCCTATAAAGTATTTACATATATTTGATTCTCTTAGCTTCACACACGTGTATAATGAAGTGAACAGTAGTGACGTTTGTGTAGTGAAAGACTGAGTCAGTGTGAACTGATTGCCTGCATGCAGACTCCAGAAATCTCCTAAATAAGAAATGTTTAAAATATATGACCTTTTTTATTCGAAATGAATCGTTACTAGAAGGATTGTAGATGATTCACTCCACAAAAACACCTTTTTGTGTGGAATGTTCTTTGGGATTTCTAATAAGACTGAATAATGTGACTTTCTTTCTATAAACTGCTGTAAGGCCTTTAAAATCAAAACAGAGAAAGGAAAAACGAACGAATTCTGAAGTTAAACATCCAGCAAAAGCACAGAGTGATTCATTTAAGCACCAAGATTTAAAACCGGGTACAAAAAGACTAACAGAGCACTTTAAACGGCACAAACCTTCCTAAAGCAGAAAACTGGGTTAAAATAGCAATTTGACTAGTAAAAATCCAATTTGGATTATTTTTAGTTACAATTACCGCTCTAAAAAGTTTAGAATTTTTCTTTAGAGTGTTTGTAAGTGAATCTTTTGTTTAATAATTCAGTTTTGTTTTTCGGAATGAACACTGAGGAAGATTGCAATATTTTTTCTAGAGCTAGGCAACGATTAATCGCATCCAAAATAAAAGTTTTTGTGTACATAATATATGTGTGTGTACTGTGTATATTTATTATGTACATTTAAATACACACACATGCATGTATATATTAAAGAAAAATATGTTATGTTTATATATTAAATATATTTATATATAATAAAAATTATATGAATATAATTATACATGTAAATATTTTCAAGATATATACTGTATGTGTGTCTATATATAATAAACATACACAGTACACACACATATATATGATCTAAACAAAAACTTTGATTTTGAATGCAATTGATTGCGATTAATTGTTGCCCAGCATTAATTTTTTCCATATCTGAGATGATCAGATTGTCTATTTTGTACACAAAAAGCATCAATATGGTCCTTCAATCAGAAAAGGAGACACATTTATCATAAATCTCTCCACGTTAGTGTTCAAATAGTCATGGTTCTTCCATGCGAGATTTCGAACTAAATTTGTGCCAATATTCATCTTTCTTACAGTCGCAACCTCTTCACCAGTTGGCCAGAAATAAAACAAATACTGTACAAATACAATCTCGGTTCTTGCATATTCTTAAATGCCCAAAAATGAATCTTGTCACTAAAAGAGCGTCCTAGAGAACTTGAGGCAGCAGCGTTAAAGACGTAAAAATGGGCGTTACATTCACTAACGAGAGGTAAGACGACTCCTGATTGGCCGATCGGACAACGTTACGTGTGCTTTGAATATGAGGACGATAAACGCCACAGTAAAAGAGCAATAAAAACAGTTTCTCTTACACACAGAGGCACACTCACACTATGTTGGTAGCAGATGTTGGTTGAAGCATAGACCCCAGCGGGCTCTGCTTGAACGGTGTAAGTGTTTGCACCTGTTCAGTGAATCACGTGGACGTAATGAAGCGAATGCGCACGTGCAGCTAGAGATCTATTTGCAAATGTGCAAAATCATCGGAGAGCGTTTGAGGAGGCATGAACGCAGACTGGAGGAATGATTTAGCTGTGAGACGAGACGTCTGAGGAACTGCTGCTGTTGCTGGTGGTGGTTTGAGCTCGCTTGATGTACAGATTCAGCAGCTTCATCTGTAGAGAGAAAACAATCACACATCAGCTGTCCAACTAGACAGTACTATAAGGGATCTTATAAGGATATTTTGAACTAAAATCACTCAAAAACCGTTTTCATTACTTGAAATAAAAGCAATAATAGATAGAACAAAAGTTAAACATCTTATTTCAGATATTTCCACATTTCTCATGTTTGTTTAGTTTAGGTTGAAGTACTAGAATAACTAAAAGTAGATAAACTAAACTAAAACTTGAAAAAAAAACTAGACATTAAAAAAAACATAACAACAAAAATACTAAAACTTTAAAATAAAAACAAAATATAAAAATAAAATCCATTCAAAATATTCATACATTTTTTTATAATATATCAATAATACTAAAATAACACTGGAACATTATGCTGCTTTCTATGAGACCTAATTTTCGGGCTAAAAAAAGGCAACATCACATATACACTGCCATTCAAAAGTTTGGAGTCAGTAAGAAATGTTTATTTTTTTGGAAGAAATTAATACTTTAATTCAGCAAGGATGCATTAAATTGATCAAAAGTGACAGTTGAGACATTTATAACATTCCAGAAGATTTCTACTTCAAATAAATGCTGTTCTTTTGAACTTTCTATTCACCTGTGAATCGTGGAAAATAAAATGTATCAGTTTCCACACAAAATATCAGGCAATACAACTGTTTTCTACATTGATAATAATCAGAAATGTTTCTTGAGCAGCAAATCAGCATATTAGAATGATTTCTGAAGATCATGTGACACTGAAGACTGGAGTAATGATGCTGAAAATACAGCTTTGATCACAGAAATAAATTACAGTTTAACAGATATTCACATAGAAAACAGCTACTGTAAACTGAAATATTTCACAATTTTCTGTTTTTACTGAATAACCTTGATGAGCATAAGAGACATTTTCCAAAAACATTTAAAAATCTGAATTATTCTAAACTTTGGAATGGCAGTGTATCTTCTGTAGTGAAGGGAATTCCAGAATGCATTGCAACAAGCTATATATAAGCTACATACAGTATCTCACAAAAGTGAGTGCACCCCTCACATTTCAACAATTTTAGCATATCTTCTCAAGGGACAATACTATAGAAATGAAACTTGGATATATTTTAGAGTAGCCAATGTGCAGCTTGTATAGAAGTACAAATTGATTGTCCTCTAAAAATAACTCAACATATAGCCATTATTGTCCAAATAACTGGCAACAAAAATGAGTACACCCTAAGCGAAC
This sequence comes from Tor tambroides, assembly GCA_021397915.2. Taxonomy (NCBI): domain Eukaryota; kingdom Metazoa; phylum Chordata; class Actinopteri; order Cypriniformes; family Cyprinidae; genus Tor; species Tor tambroides. The sequence goes on from JAFVLL020007600.1 coordinate 18,852, forward strand.
ATGTCAAAACTGGGTCCAAAGTGTCAATATTTTGTAGGGGCACCATTGTTATCTAGCACTGCCTTAATCCTCCTGGGCATGGAGTTCACCAGAGCTGCACAGGTTGTTGCTGGCATCCTCTTCCATTCCTCCATAATGATGTCATGGAGCTGCTGGATGTTAGACACACGGTGCTTCTCCACCTTCTGCTTGAGGATGCCCCACAGGTGCTCAATAGGGTTCAGGTCTGGAGACAGACTTGGCCACTCCATCACCTTCAGCTTCAGCTTCATTATCACATCTTGGCGGTGTGTTTGGGGTCGTTATCATGTTGGAAACCTGCCGTTTGGCCCAGTTTCTGAAGGGAGGGCATCATGTTCTGCTTCAGAATGTCACAGTACATGTTGGAGTCCATGTTTCCCTCAATGAACCGCAGCTCCCCAGTACCAGCAGCACTCATGCAGCCCCAGACCATGATGCTACCACCACCATGCTTGACTGAAGGCAAGACACAGTTTTCTTGGTACTCCTCACCAGGGTGTCACCACACATGCTGGACACCATCTGAGCCAAACAAGTTTATCTGAGTCTCATCAGACCACAGGACATGGTTCTAGTAATTCATGCTCTTGGACAGGTTGTCTTCAGCAAACTGTTTGCAGGCTTGTTTATGAGCCAGCTTCAGAAGAGGCTTCACTCTGTGATGACAGCCATGCAAACTGACTTGTTGCAGTGTGCGGCGTATGGTCTGAGCACTGACAAGCTGACCTTCCACTTCTGCAACCTCTAAAGCAATGCTGGCAGCACTCATGCATCTGTTTTTTGAAGTCATCTTCTGCACCTGATGCACAGCATGAGGACCTAACTTCTATGATCAACCCTTGCGAGGCCTGTTCCGAGTGGAACCAGTCTTGGAAAACCTCTGTATGACCCTGGCCACTGTACTGTAACTCAGTTTCAGGGTGTTACTGAACTTCTTATAGCCTAGGCCATCTTTGTGGAGAGCAACAGTTCTAATTCTCAAATCCTCAGAGAGTTCTTTGCCATGAGGTGCCATGTTGAACATCCAGTGGTCAGTATGAGAGAATTGTACTCAAAGCACCAAATTTTAACTGCTCTAATACAAGATACACAAATTGTATGGTCCTGTCAAGCAGACAAAAACATGAACATGGTGAATAGGACATGTGGCTTTGCATGGTTAAACGAAGTATAGCTGTTATCACGTAGGGTGTACTCACTTTTGTTGCCAGCTTTTTTGACAGTAATGGCTGTATGTTGAGTTATTTTCAGAGGACAGTAAATCTTCACTGCTATACAAGTTGCACATTGACTACTCTAAAATATATCCAAGTTTCATTTGTGTAGTATTGTCCCTTGAGAAGATATACTAAAATTGTTGTTGAAATGTGAGGGGTGTACTCACTTTTGTGAGACACTGTATATCTATATCTATATATCTAGATAATATCTGACCTTGCTGCCAGTCAGCTGCTGTAGATGATCCTTCAGATCTTCACCAATGACAGAATAAATGGCCACCAAACAAAACACACTGGCCTTGCGTACGCTGCTCTCTGTGTTATCATAACCCTGAAACACACACAAGTCAAGCCAGCTTTATTTCTATAGAGCTTCATACAATACAGACAGTTTTAAAGCAGCTGACAGGTGTGTGTGTGTGTGTGTGTGTGTGTGTGTGTGTGTGTGTGTGAGAGAGAGCGTTTGTGCGTGAGTGTGTGTGTGTGTGTGTGCGTGAGTGTGTGTGTGTGCGTGAGTGTGTGTGTGTGTGCGCGTGAGTGTGTGTGAGCGTGAGTGTGTGTGTGTGTGCATGAGTGAGTGTGTGTGTGAGTGTGTGTGTGAGCATGTGTGCCAGTGTGTGTGAGTGACTTCTGATTTTTTTAAAGTGGACTTTTATGTGATGAAAGTCGAGTTGAAGCCTATCAGGTCATGATGATGTCATTAATAAACAAGCATGGAGCTGTGACAAACACCTGGTGCACAGCTATGGCATGTGACACAGCACTGCCCACATGGCTATTGGGCTCCAATAACAGCTCATTTTGATCAGTTCTTTCATCTTTGGGTCATTATATTTCTCAATGATTTTGCTCGTTCTAAATCAGATACAGATAAGTAGCACAGTAAAGACTACATTCATATGAATGAATGCATTAGTGAGAGCGATTGCGTGTGTGAATTAATTCTACCTGGCAGCGTCTCTCTACTAGTAGGGAAGCTGTAGGATTTAGTTATTAAGAAATATATGCTTGAACTTTTCAGTTTCTAAGCTATTTTATTGAGAAATCACAGAACAGTGTTGACAATAGATTTCCACGCTGAATAGTTCTGTGCGCGTGATGTATTGTACGCGCTACTGTCTGTAGCCTGTTTGTGTGCGTTCCAGTGCAGCAGCGCATTAGATTAACTTACCTGTACAATAAGCTGTTTAAAACCTGCATTCTCCCGTTCAATTTCAAGCATCCAGTAATATAATCACACATCTTGTGGAGCGCTTTCAGAGTATGAATTAATTTGTAATTTTAACTGTTTGGAAACGGAGCGTGGATTTCTTATCCTGTTGCACCCTCTATAGGACCAGCGACTAGTCGACGTCAAGCTTAAAGCGTCATGGCAGAGCACTGAAGTCGAATAGTCGATTAGTCGGTGCAACCCCTAGTGTGAGTGTGTGTGTGAGCGTGTGTGTGTCAGCGTGTGAGTGTGTGTGAGTGTGTGTGAGCATGTGTGTGTGTGTGTGTGTGTGTGTGTGTGAGAGCGTGTGTGTGTCAGCGTGTGAGAGCATGTGTGTGTGTGTGTGTGTGTGTGTGTGTGTGAGCGTGTGTATGTGTGTGAGTGAGCATGTGTATGAGTGTGCGTGAGTGTGAGCGTGTGTGTGTAAGTGTGTGTGCATGAGCGTGTGAGTGTGTATGAGTGTGTGTGTGTGTGCATGTGTGTGCGTGTGTGAGCGTGTGTGAGAGAGTGTGCGTGTGTGTGAGCGTGCGTGCACGTTTGAGTGTGTGTATGAGTGAGTGAGTGTGTGTGTGTGTGTGTGTGTGTGTGTGTGTGAGCGTGTGTGTGAATGTGTGTGTGTGAGCTTGTGTGTGTGTGTGTGTGTGTGTGTGTGAGTGGGTGAGTGTGTGAGTGTGTGTGTGTGTGTGAGCGTGTGTGAGTGTGTGTGTGAGTGCGAGTGTGAGTGTGTGTGTGTGTGTGCGAGTGTGAGTGTGAGCGTTTGAGTGTGTGTATGAGTGAGTGAGTGTGTGTGTGTGTGTGTGTGTGTGTGAGCATGTGAATGTGTATGTGTGTGAGCGTGAGCGTGTGTGTGTGTGTGTGTGTGTGTGTGTGAGCGTGTGTGTGTGTGTGTGAGCGTGTATGTGAGTGCGAGTGTGTGTGTGTGTGTGAGTGAGTGTGTATGTGTGTGAGCGTGTGTATGTGTGTGAGTGTGTGTGTGAGTGTGTGAATGTGTATGTGAGTGTGTGTGTGTGTGTGTGTGTGTGTGTGTGTGTGTGTGTGTGTGTGTGTGTGAGTTTGTGTGTGCGTGCGTGCGTGTGAGCATGTGTGTGAATGTGTATGTGTGTGAGTGTGTTATTTTTATATTTGGCAGCTTAGGACACATACATAGGCTGGTTGTAAGAGGGCTTCAACAACTTGGGATGGCCAAAAAGAGAGCTAAATGGCTAGCAAAGTACTGTGCTTTGTCTGCAATCATAGGCATCTGTCATATATGGCAGAGACGTTGTTATTTATACCCATGACAACTGAATGTAATACTTAATATTGTGAAGATAGCTGTATGCCACCGGTTCATGATTTTGTACATGCATTTAACTGCATCTGTAATATTTATGTCCCTGTAAAATATTTCTTTTAAGTGGCTTTAAATAAATTGTTAAAATGTGTGTGTGCACCTGTAAGAGTCCAGGAATGATGTCGGGCAGGAGCTGAATCAGGGAATCCTGGGGAATGCGCTCGATTACTTTGGTCTGCATTTTAATGGCAGCGAGGTTGATGGGATAGTCAGCCGTCTGGATGATGGGACACAGGACTTTGATGCACTGCTCTGAGTGGATGGATCCGGCCAGGATGGAGGCCGTTTCTTCTGCTGCCCGAACCACCTGTGGAGACAAGAGACACGACCGTAAGAAGCCTGTTTCCTCTGCTGGCGTTAAAGTTAAAATGATTGATTTTAGAGCAGCACTTCACAGCTATTTTGACTCAAAGGCTCTATATTGCCCACAGCAATAGTTCAAGACACTCATGTTTCTGTAAATACTAGTTTTTGCTTTCAAAGTTTTTAATTTATTCAAACTATATATCAGGGTTATTATAGTTAACAAAAACTAAAATCAGAAAAAAAATCATTTCGAACTAAACTAAATAAACTAAAAAAAATATATATATATATAAATGATTTTATTTCAGCAATGCAAAGTCAAAATTACTCATTTTGATTTAGTTTAACTTTATATACTAAAGTAGCAGAAACTAAAACTGAAATAAAAATTAATAAAAACTATACAGACATGAAAAAAAAAAAAAAAAAAATGACAAAACACAACTAAATAACTAAAACCTTAACTAAAATGAAAATGAAAATATAAAAATGAAAAAATATTCAAAATAGTATTCAAAACTAGTCAATGATACTAAAATAACACTGCCTTTTATTAAAATTAGTCAAATTATTATAATTAAAATGAAAACAATTAAATTTCAGGATTTTTGATGCTTTAAAAGCTGAATGATATTCAGGTTTCCCATTCTTTTTATCCAGTGAACTATTATAATTTCTGTTAATATTTTGAATCGGATTTAATTTTAATTAAATTTTATTTTCAGTTAAAGTTTTAGTAATTTTATTGAGTATTTTTGGCATTTATATATATATATATATAAAATGGACTTTTAGTATTATTGATATACTATTATAGGTTTATTAATTTTTGAATTAGGTGTTATTTTCCAGATTAATTTTAGTTACATTTTTATTGTGTTTTTGTCACTTACTCATGTTTCTTCTTTTCAGATGTAGTTTTTAGCTTTAGTTTATGTAGTAAATAAAAGTTACACTAAACAAAAATGAGAAATGATGACTTGGCAATTAGCTGAAATAAAATATATATATTTAAATTTTATTTCTGCTTAGTTTGTTAACTATAATGGGCTTCCACATATTTCATATATGGGAATCCCAACCCTATCTAACAGCAATTCGTACATATTTTATGAGGTGGCTAATTCGTACGAATTCATATGACCTCACTGACGATTTTTGCTAAATCGTACGTATTTTACGAGTTGACCTACACCTAACCCCGCCCCTAAACCTACCCGTCAGTCAAATCGTACGAGTGAGGTCGTACGAATTAGCCACCTCGTAAAATACGTACGAATTGGTCATGAGATAGTGTTGGGAATCCTGGTTCTTAAAAAACAAAAACAGTTACCAAGGAGGAGAATTAAAACAAGAAATAACTAGACTTTTAGTTGTTTTAGCTTATTTTAGTGCTTGTTTTGTCTCATCTTGAAGCCCTCTGGTGGAGGAGTGCTGTTTTAAAGAGGTCTGGCTCACCTCTTTGTGACCGTCTTTATGGGCCTCCAGGGTTTTCATGATGGTGAGTTCTGCGTAGTTCTTGAAGCGCGCCGGTTGACTGCGCATGATCTCCTTCAGGACGCGCAGAGCCAGCGCTCGAATGGTGTGCTGCGGACAGAAACAACCATCATCACGTTCTTTATCTGCATCTGTGCTGTTTTTAATTGTTGGACCATGTGCATTCAGATTTTTGACTATCAAGTAGTGGTGTGAATCGGCACTGGTTTCGATTTGATTACGATTATCAAGTCAACGATTCGATTCGATACGATATCACGATGCATCACGATCAGTGTTGGGTAGGTTACTCTAAGAAAAGTAATTAATTACTAGGGGCGTAACGATTCATCGATATGGATCGATACATCAATACGATGTCTGACGATACAATGCATCGATGCTATGCGTAAAATATGGATATCTGTAGTATAAATAGGCACTTTTATTTTGGCACTGTTCACATTTTCACATAATATCTGTCTATGCATTACCGCCAAGGTGTGCGTTCTCGTTCAAACTCACGTATCAGGACTCGATATAAGGACCGCCCGAAGGCACAAGGCAAGCATAAAAGACGCTCGGGATTGTTGGCGGAAGTTTTCTGTACACACACATCTGAAGCGCACAGACAGCCACGAAAATTGAGCTCTCTTCCGCTCTTTGTGCTTGGATAAATAAATACCGACAATTACATCAAAATACGCGTTTTGGTGAATATCCCAGTAAACAGTCGTTATAGGCATATGTCTTAACGTAAACAGTTGAGAAAGAAAACTCATATGTATCAATATATTAAATCTGTGCTTTCGTTCTTAAAGTAAAAACAAACTAATAATAAATCTAATGCTGTCAAAGAAAAATACAAGTGCTCAATGCTCCAGACTAAATAACCTTTGTCACATCAGAAATGATTAATCTATATTTAATTTATACAGTGAAGACTATGCAGTTATTTTACATTTGATTATTACGTTTCTGTAGCATACCTGAACATTTCTTTTAGTCTGAGCTGAAAAACCTGAATAAACACTGTTTATTAAACTTGTATCTTTGTTCTATTGTGTTTATTTTCTGCTATTGCTTGTAATTTGGTTATCTGTAGAAAAGATTTTTAGCACTGAGCCCATAGTAGCAGCCAGAATTGTTTCTCCAATTGTTTGTTTTCTTTATTATTTAAAAAAAAAAAAAAGTGTAGGCATTTTTTTATTGTGAATATCCCAACTGAGGTACAGGATGTGAAAATGTCAGATAAATGTTCACGTTATATATTTTGGTTGCATTTGTGAGTTAATAAAAATGCAGATGTTTGTTTAAAATAGGTATATAATATTGCTATATCGATCGATATACTCCTGTATCGAATCGACTCGTAATCGCATCGTAGAATTTTTTGAGGTATCGGCAAATATTGTATCGCTGGGTATGAGAATCGATATCGTATCGTATCGTGACGAACCGTCCGATTTACACCCCTATTAATTACTGGTTACTAATTACATCCTCAAAAGTGTAATTAGATTACTGTACAAATTACTCTCTCCAAAAAGTATTTAATTACTTATTACATTACTTTCTAAATCCTAAATCAGTTAATGATACAAACATAGACATGAAACAGTTTTTTAATTCTTCTAATAAATAACAGATAACTTTGTACATTATTCTGGTCACATTTTAGATTAGGGTCCAATTCTCACTATTAACTATGATGTTTGCCTCAATGTACTCCTGATTACTGCTTATTAATACTTAGTAAAGTAGTTGTTAAGGAATTGGGTAGGATTAAGGATTTAGAATAAGGTATAAGACATTAATATGTGCTTATAATAATAAACAGCCAATACACCAGTAATATTCATGCTAATAATCAACTAGTTAATAATGAGAATTGGAGACTAAAGTGTTACCAATATTCATATTAACTCACCAAAGTATTTAAAGTGAGAAGGGTACATAAAAGCATGCATTTTAAAGGTTAGACTTTAAATTTTGACATTAAATCCACTATTGTATTATATATAAATACAGTCTATACACAGTATTAAGTTCAATTACAGAAGAAGTAACTGTAATTAAATTACAGAAAAAAATAAGAGTATTCCCATACTTTACTTTTTCAAGGGAGAAGTAATTAAATTACAGTAACTAATTACTTAGTAACTAGTTACACCCAACACTGTTCAAGATCATATCAATTTTATTTTGTGCATTTGTATTAAATTATACAAGCAGGCTACTTTTTAGAATATTTACAAATTAATAATAAATCAAAACAATTGTTAAGAATTTAACCAAGTAAATATCACTTGTAATTGTCTTTCTCCCCCTTTATTTGCTTGTATGTTTTGAAGCTATAAGTACTTTCAGTATCTGTGAGTGCTTTGAGTATCCAAAAGTTTACAGACAATCATAGCTATGGGTTTTTCTTTTGTCCTCAGCATTATTGCTGTTTGATTATTACTGATGAGATCATAGTGGCAGTTTTAATAGGCTGCATACACACTAATGCACAGATCTGTTTCGACATATGTGACCCTGGAACACAAAACCAGTCTTAAGTGTCAATTTTTGGAAATTGAGATTTATACACCACCTGAAAGTTGAATAAATAATCTTTCCATTGATGTATGGTTTGTTAGGATAGGACAATATTTGTCTGAGATACAACTATTTGAAAATCTGGAATCTGAGGGTGCAAAAAAATCTAAATATTGAGAAAATCGCCTTTAAAGTTGTCCAAATGAAGGTCTTAGCAATGCATATTACTAATCAAAAATTAAGTTTTGATATATTTACGGTAAGAAATTTACAAAATATCTTCATGGAACATGATCTTTACTTAATATCCTAATGATTTTTGGCATAAAAGAAAAATTGATAATTTTGACCCATACAATGTATTTTTGGCTATTGCTACAAATATACCCCAGCGACTTAAGATTGGTTTTGTGCTCCAGGGTCACATATCAGATGTTTTGTCCTGTTCTAAAAACATAACTGTTTACACATCAGCTTTGTGTAAAAGTATTTGGAGATGCAGTCCATTTAACCGCAGCCACGAGCTTCAGGACAAACACAAAGCACAGGTGAAAGTCTGTCAGTACGTGAGTTTCGTGCATTTAACACGTACTGCATTCCAAACGGCACAAATGAAAGCATATCTAAAAGAAAAGACTGAAATAACGGCGGGAATCGGATTCTGAGCATGTTTTTTTTCCACACTAAGTTTGGTTTTTTTTCCAAAATGTGTGCAGATCTCAGATTTAAAAATAGTGCGTGCATTTTTAATACTTGTGTGACAAGTGCATATGCGAATGACGTCAGTAGGCTGAAACTAATTATCGATGCTGAATCGATTATGCGATGCATTGATGCTATGATTAATTTCAACACCCCTACTATCAAGTGTATGAGTGAGTCTCTCTCACGTCTTTGTCTCCCAGCGTCTCCAGCAGCAGCAGCAGCATGGTTTTGAAATGCTCCTCCCAAACAGCCAGACTGTCATCACGCGTGACCTTCAGCAGCTCCAGCAGAGCGGCCCGCCTCTCCTCCACTCGCTCGCTGTGATTGGACAGCTCCTTCAGCAGCTCCCCAATCATCTCCAGGTGCTGCCCGGGTCCTGACCAATCACAATTAAACAACCAATCGGAACGTTTATGCACCGAATCACATCTGTATGAATGCAATCATGTAACCCAGAAAAGGCTTTTTTTCAGTGTCTGTCAACTTTTCAGCAGCCTTGTATTTTAACCAATCCTTTAAAAAGAATTTATAGAAAATATTTAATAATACGTTTTAAAGCCTTAACTAAACCTGAAGTGTTTTGAAATGTTTATACATTATCTACATTTAACTAAAACTAAAACCATTAAAAAATAATAATAATAAAATAAAATATATTTATTTTTTAAAAAATGTTAACATTTTATTTCAGCTTTCAACTTTACTCATTTTTATTTAGTTTAACTTGAAGTACTAAAATAAATGACACTAATAATAAATACAATATAGGCATTAAAAAAAAATAAAAATGAAAAAAAAAACAACAGAAAAATGACTAAGAATTCAACTAAAATGAAAATGAAAAGAGAAAATAATGAATACATAAAAATAAATTAAACCTCAATAGTAATATTTAAAACACAAAAACTAATAAAATGAAACTAAAATACTAAACTAAAATGAAAACAGAAAATAAATAGATAGATAGATAGATAGATAGATAGATAGATTAAACATAAATAGTAATATTTAAAACACAAAAACTTTGTGTTTTAACTAAAATTAAAACCAAAAAAAAAAACAAACCAAAAAAAAAGGAAATAAATAAATGAATAAAACCTAAACAGTAATATTTAAAAAACAAAAAGCAATAAAAATAACATGGCAAAAATACTAAACTTTAAACTAAAATGAAAACAGAAAATAAATAAATAAATAAATAAATGGATGAATGAATAGGCTAAATAAATAAATAGTGAAATTTAAAACATAAAAACTAATAAAAACACCATAACAAAATTAATAAAGAAATTTAACTAAAATTTAAATGCAAACAGAAAATAATGAATAAAACCAAAATAGTAATATTTAAAACACAAAAACATGACTAAAAATTAAACTAAAATTAAAATGTAACCTGAAAATATATATTTTCAAAAAATCTAATTCAAAATATTAACAGACACTATATCAGTGATACTAAAATAACACTTATCTATGGAGATGTTTATATACAGGAGCTGACTTTTGTTCTCTTCAAACAGTTTAAAACCTCCTCGTACCTGCAGAAAATCCTTTCGGATGCAGGATTTTGTTTTCTCCGCAGTCCTGTGGACGACCTGAAAGAGAAACCCAAAGACGTTGGCCTGTTTCTGTGATCATCATGAAGCGATTCTGCCATTGATGTTTTTGCTCATTTACCATCTCGGATGTGCTCCACGTCGTCAAACACGGCGAGCGCTCCTTTCTCGTAGGCGCTGATGGAGTCACTGTAGTTGTATGGGTTGTAGTCGCGAGCCCACGGGCCGCTGAACGATCGAGGGGACGGCGTGTTTAATAATGACGTCTTGTTGTCCAATGCTGTTCGGCCTCCTTCCATCACACCAGCGGAAAGACGAGGATCCACACCAGACGACACCACACCGGTCTGAAAGAGAAACCTGCTTATTTATCTTCAACCTGGTGAATATAATAATATATAGATACATAAAAATGTATATCTGTTTATTAGGAAATGTAATACACTCCACTGCAACATCATTCATATACATCTTATATATATATATATATATATATATATATATATAGATAAGTTTGGGAGCAGAAAGAAGTCAGCAAGGCTGCATTTATTTGAACAAAAATGCAGTAATATTGGGAAATGTTATTACAATTTAAAATAGCTGTTTTCTATGTGAATATCTGTTAAAATGTAATTGATTTCTGTGATCAAAGCTGAAATTTCAGCATCATTACTCTAGTCCTCAGTGTCACATGATCCTTCAGAAATCATTTTAATATGCTAATTTGCTGCTCAAGAAACATTTCTGATTATTATCAATGCTGAAAACAGTTGAAAAAGTTTTTGTGAAAACCGTGATACATTTTATTTTTCAGGATTTTTTGATGAACAGAAAGTTCATAAGAACAGCATTTTTTGAAATATGAATCTGTGTAACATTATAAAATAATGTATTATAAAATGTCTTTACTGTCACTTTTGATCAATTTAATGTATCCTTGCTAAATAAAAGTAGTAATTTTTCAAAAAAGAATATTTATCTTAATTATTAATCTAAATGTATATTAATCTTCATATATATTTAATATAATTGCTATTTTCAAATGGTCAGGTTATTTACATATTGAAAGTTGCCGGAACTATTGCTGATTGTGGGATACAAGTTGCTTAATGTTTAGCATTTTGAGGCCTCAATTGTCTATTTTAGATGAAAATATGAAAAGCTCTGCAGATTAAATTCATAGAGACCTTCTTCTTTGGTTAGTTTAGGTCAACTACTGTCACGCCAGAGCAAAATCTTGAAGGCAGTCTTGCAGGTAGTGGTACTCACTATATTACTCGTATCTTCCCTCTTGCCATCACGTTTGATGGGCTCGAGTATGTCTTCCTGACTGCGGAAACTGAAGCTCTGGATGGCTTCGGTTACACCTCTCAATGAGCTGAAGATCTCCTCTGAGTTCATGTTCTCAGTGTCATACTCCAGCATGCTGCACACACACACACAGAGTGAGGCGTGACTCCATAAACATTGACTTTAACATACAACACAAGGCTGATAGACGACACATAGATGTGATGAATGCGTTTACTGCTCAGCTGCAAAGTCAAAGTGGCACATCATAAACATTTCATACAGACAGATTGGCGCTCGGTAAACATCTGCATTCGCCATGAAGCAAAAAGCAGCGGGAACAAAAGAAATCAGATGGATGGGAGACAGAAAGACATCACAAAAGTGATAGAAATGTAAGACACGGATTCTCACGCTGACACAAATATAAAGAGAGTGCAGTTTGACCAAAATGTAAGGTTTGCACATTTGCTAAAATTTTTAGGATTCCTGAAACACTGTCAAGGCAAGACACTACAGGTGGACAGTGTAAAAATATACTTTACACAGATGATTATTCACAGTACATTAAGACAGTTGTTGTGCATTTCAAGTTTTCTTGAAATGTTATGGTTAAATATGCAAATAAGGCATTATCTAATTAAATGTGTACTAATTTGCATACATTTCCAGAACATTAATCTGAACTTTGGATAAAGCCAGGTTCAAAATTGGTTTTGATTTGACATATCAAAGATTTTTACAGAGGAGATTTTGGATTTCTCTTTTTATCACTGCATAAATCAAAAAACACAGTCAACAAACAGAAATAAAAAATACTAAGTTTTTATGAATAAAATGTTGTATAAAACCAGGTGAATGAACAAATGAACAAACCCCTCAGTAAAAACCTTCAGAATATAGACAGGAATAAAACTGTTAAGTTTGGTGTTTGTAAGTGCTGCTGAAGTGGAGAAACAACCTCACGGCCTTTAAAGATATGCACTTTCTCCATGTTTTTGGGAATAAAATGCTCTAAAATTCAGTCTGAATGATATATGAACAAACCCCTCAGTAAAAACCTTCAGAATATAGACAGGAATAAAACTGTAAATTCTGGTGTATGTAAGTGCTGCTAAAGTAGAGAAAAAAAATTTAAAGATATGTATTGTAACTGAAATATACAGACGCAAATATATATAAAAGTGCAATAATAAAACCATGTGAATGATATATGAACAAATCCCTCAGTAAAAAACCTCAGAATATAGGCAAGAATAAAACTGTAAATTCTGGTGTCTCTAAGTTCTGCTGAAGTGCAGGAGAAAACTTTAAACATATGTATTGTAATTGAAATCTACAGATGCAAATATATAAAAATGCAATAATAAACTCAGGTGAATAATATATGAACAAACCCCTCGGTAAAAACCTTCAGAATATAGACAGGAATAAACCTGTAAAGTTTGGTGAATGTAAGTGCTGCTGAAGTGGAGATAAAACTTTTAAAGATATGTATCGTAGCTGAAATCTACAGATGCAAATACAAGTTTAATAAAATAAGCAATTAATAGTGTATTTTGGATGTTTTTCTTTCCTCTAATTTGAAATAAGACATGTTGAAGAAGCAAAATAGCAAAATTGACCAGTGCATGAAAAAAAATTACTGGATTTGCCTGTAGTGTTTTGCCTTAAAAGGAATATTTCGTGTCAATTTAAACCCAAAACAATCCTTTAAATATCATGAATTGACATTGACTTTGATTAGACTACCAATGAAAAAACAATAATTGTGCAGGAGATTCCTGCTTTTATGTGTTAGCATCCTGACGACGGGGCCGTAAGTGTGTTACCTGGGCGAATACGCCCTCCGATAGGCCCGGAGAGGGGGGGTGGCGGGGCCGGTGTGGGGAGGAGGGAGGTTAGAAGAAGGCTTTGAGCTCCAGCCCCACAAACGACTGAGCCAAGAGGAAGAGGAGGATGAAGAAAGAGCAGGGAGGTGTAGAAACAAAGGAGGAAGACAGGAAGAAAAGAGGAAACGGTGAAAGACGCTAGTTCTCAAACTAACGTATCCTGAGCAAACATGACGCTATCAAACAATACATCACGTCTTGCAAGTTAAAGTGAGTTTTAGTCCAAACCAACTGTGAACACAAAGAGATGCTTCTGTTTTTATGCATAGTGCTGGGAAACTCCGCCCACAATGAAACCTGATTGGTCCACATGCCTGTATATTAAACAGTAAATGGTATTATCGTTAAATAAAACTAAAGCCATAAAAAATAAAATAAACATGAACTACAATAAAATATTTCAGCTAGCTGCCACGGTGACATTTCTCTTTTTTTTTTGTTTTAGTTTAAGTTGAAGAACTAAAATAACTAAAACTTAATAAAAGCTATACAGACTTGTATAAAGTTGTGTATAGGTAAACTAATAAAAACGACAAAAACACAACAAATCACTAAAATTTTACCTAAAATAAAATGAAAACAGATAATCTACAACAGTACGGTATATCAGTAATACTAAAATAACACTGATTCTGAATGGCTGAGATTTTGTCACTTCAGGCAGCATTTTTGCAGCATTAAAACTTAAAAAAAATCATCATTAAAAAAATTTACAAATAAACACCCTTCACACATCTGAGTTATTGAAGGAATTACAGTAACTGTTGATGCTCATTTCAGCCAAAAAAGCACAAAACATTATTTTTTAACCAAATTCACTGAGTAACAACAGTTAAATTATATGTTTCTTTCAATAACACAAAAGAGGAAAAAAATAGAAAAAACAGAAACTAAACAACTGACAAAATATCGCTTATCACAGCTGGTCCGAAAAAAAATTCTCATCACGTCACACCAAAAACAGAGATATTTACAATCTGCAACATAAGATGAAACACCCTTTAAAATGGCAAAACAGAGCAATATTAGTAACATAACATGGATATAATGTTATATTTTATGATGTGCATTTATTGCAAAAGCTGTTTGTTAGTTCATGCAGAAACGACAAACAAACATCCGAAAAAACAAATCCAAACAGCATCAACATCTATTTGCCTTTAGAGAGTCTGAAAATGAGTGAAACATGACTGTTCATTCATTTTGGTTATTAAACTAAAGCATATAAAACCATGTTTAAAGATGGGTTACTGATGAGGACAGAATCACTAGAGAAAATGTTTGTCTTTTGGAGCAAAAAGACAGAGAGAAAGCCTGTGACTGGAGTTATGACCAGGACCAGATGGACTCTGCATTTTCTGTCAATTTGTGTTGTATTTACATTAATGTTGTAACTACATTAAATTAAACATGATAGAATGTGTTAAATGTAGTTGAGAATATGATATTCTTAATATGAAATATTTTTATTTTAGTACATGAATAATATGTTAAAAAAATCATATATATATATATATATATATATATATATATACACACACACACACATATACATATATACATATAATACTACTAAAAATATCAATAAAAATAACACTGAAAAGTAGCTGAGAATATTACATTCTTAATATTAAATTTTTATTAGTAATTTGATTATTATTATTGTTATTAATAATAATAATAACAATAATAATAATAATAATAATAATAATAACAATAACAGCATTTATAATAATACAATATTATTATCATTATTTTATTATTTATTTATTATTAATATGCTTATTTTAAAAAATAAATAAACTAAAATATATATATTTTTTTTTTGTATATATCAAAATAAATATTTCCAGTGATGAGTAGATGATTCTTTTTTTTTTCTCTCTTTTTTTTCTTATTTTTGCAGTCTCAGATTCCATGTAGTCCTGATAATGTCCCACAGCTTCACAGACTGTTGATGTATTTTGTCAGGTTGTTTTGAGGTGATGTACCTGGGTGACAGTCCTCCATGCGAGCCGTTGGTGGGTGAGGTCAGAGGGCTGCTGCGGGTCACAGGGGGACGAGGAGGGGTGCGTCCCACACTGCTGCTGCCGCTGGGAGACGCCTGAGACTGAATGAACGACAGGCGAGTGAGCGAGCGACACAGTGGCTATATTTACATGCACAATTATCTGATTGAATTCATTCTGACTGATGAATCTGAATGTAGTGTTTACATGACCACTAAATAAAGTGATCGGGTTGATATGCACATTTATATGTCACAAGCTTCAAATCGGAAATGATTTTTTTTTGACATGCGCACATTGCACAAATACAGAGTTTCCCCTCCTACACTGTTTCTTTATTTGTTTTTAACAGCAGAATTAATATTTATCCATTTCTGGATAAATTTACATATAAACTGATGTGCCGTGATGCTCATATTTATCACGCAATTAAAATAATAATATGTGACCCTGGTCCACAAAACCAGTCATAAGGGTCCATTTTTTGAAATTGAGATGTATACATCATATGAAAGCTGAATAAATAAGCTTTCCATTGATGTATGTTTGTTAGGATATGACAATATTTGTCGAGATACAACTATTTGAAAATCTGGAATCTGAGGCTGCAAAAAAATCTAAATACTGAGAAAATCGCCTTTAAAGTTGTTCAAATGAAGTTCTTAGCAATGCATATTACTAATCAAAAATTAAGTTTTGATATATTTACAGTAGGAAATTTACAAAATATCTTCATGGAACATAATCTTTACTTAATATCCTAATGATTTTTGGCATGGAAAAAAAAAAGGATAATTTTGACCCATACAATGTATTTTTGCTATTGCTACAATATACCTGTGCTACTTAAGGCACAAGGTTTTGTGCTCCAGGGTCACATATAATAATAATAATAATAATAATAATAATAATAATGTTTTATTTTTAAAGCGCCTTTCAAGAACCCAAGGATGCTTTACAAAATAATACAAGCAACTGGCAAACAAAATACACCAGACAATCAGAGGGGACATTCAGACAACAAAGAACTACAGATAATTAACAATAAAAATGCCCCTCCCTGCACCCAAAACCAGTCATCTGTGGATGAGAATCTGAAACAAGGACTGGTTTAAGGTGGTCCTGCACCACTTCACAGTTGCTGAGTGAAATGAGAGTTTTATAATGACAGGGCACACATTTATACAACACTTCATTCAAAAAGAAGAACTGATCGTTCTGCGTGTCATACGTCATTACGCTGTTTCTACGTCATTGCACATGCACAGTCATTTCAGTTTCGGTTTTCAATCCAATCATGCGTTCACATGCGCTCTCAATCGTATTAGAAAAGGAATAAACCACCCCTTTCAATTCGATCGAAATTTCATTCGGATCAAGCTCAATCGGATCGATTAAGGTGGTTACATGAAGGCTTTTCAGTCCGATTGAGCCGTCAATCCGATTACAAACGGATTATTTGGTTGCATGCAGTGTTGGATTACTATAAAAAAGTTACTATAAGTTACTATAAAAAAGTATTGCATTACTTATTACTAATTACTTTCTACATTTTTTTCTCTTTTCATCGTAATATAACTGTTATGTTCTGCAGTGAAACACATATTTTAGCAAGAGAACTGAATGGGTCATGAAATTCAGAAGTTGAACTGAAAGTCTCAATTGCTGCATTAAAATCGGCCGATAATCGGTTTTACCGATATTTATCCGATATTTAAGCCTTTTTGTTTAATTGGATATCGGTTTGTAATATATCCACCGATAAATGCTATCAGCAGGTATTTCATAATCTACCATACTAATTACTAATAAAAGTATTGCATTACTTATTACTAATTATTTTCTAAATTTAAGCAATTTTATATTTGAAAGAATTATAGTTTAGTTTCATGTCTATTCCTGTATTGTTTAACTTGATATGCAACTTCGACCAGTTAAACACTACAAGGATATACATGAAACTGCTATTTTAATTCTTTCAAATAAATAATATAAAATTGCATAAATTATTCTTGAACTGTCCAGAGTATTTAAAGGGAGAAGGTTACATTAAAAATATAAATTTTAATATTAGATATTACATTTTGATGTTAAATCCACCATTGTTTTATACAGAATTATTCTAGTCTACGCAGTATTTAATGCAATTACATCAGAAGTAACTAATTAAGTTACAGAAAAATTAAGAGTAATCCCTTACTTTACTTTTTCAAGGAAAATGTAATTACAGTAATTAATTACTTCGTAATGCATTACACTCAACATGGGTTGCATGTAAATGTAGCCAGTGTAACACTGAGCGACAGAGAGTGAGATCAGTGTGTTTACCACTGCAGCTGCATTACTGCTGTTCTTCAGATGGTTGTGCAGGAGTTTAGTGGCTCCATCCTGGAAGGTTTTGGGCAGAGCGCCTAACAGCATGGTGAACTCTGGGGTGTTGAGCTCAAACAGGGCGATCAGAACCATCTGAGCAGCCTGGAAACACAACCAGCACAAAACACTCCAATGAGATGCCTTAAACGGTGAGATTTTGTCTGTTTTGGCTTTCAGTGAGGAAGGAAAAATGACTAAACGCTCAAAATGTATTACATTATGTCTGATTAGGTGCAAATAAAAGCATTTCAAAGTCTTGCAGCAACATGTGAGTTTGATATGCATCCCAACGAGCCTTGGTGAGGGATAGACATCATGTTTAATCTGAAGTGAATGCATAAAGGCAGTGAGGGACAAATCTTCAGATCGTCAGGTCATGGATCACATCTCATTCATTTTTATAGAGTTTTTTTGTCCACTAGAAATATTTGCAAAAAAAGGATTCTTTTTTTATGTTTCCAGTTAAACAATCAAATCAACATAAAGGTAAACTGAACCAGTGTTATTTTCGTATTATATTTATATGCTATTATAGCTTTTATTAATATTTTGAATTAGCATTTATTTTATTAGTTTTGTATTTTATTTTACATTTAGTTTAATGTGTAGAAATGTAGTTATGTAAGTTTGTTTTTATGTTTTAAATAATACTTTTTATGTTTCATTTATTCTTATTTATTTCCGGTTTAAATTTTCTTAATTTTGTTATGTAAT
>JAFVLL020007601.1:0-15332 GCA_021397915.2 Tor tambroides
ATTTCAGGACACGTTTTTTGTTGATTTTTTTTTTTTTTTCACTCCCACTTTTAATGTTTCATCAGTGTCCGATAATCAATTGTTTATAGCATTTGCACATCACATAGAGAGGGAGTGTGAAAAACTGTATTGGATTAAATGGTGATAAGACTGTTCACCCAAAAATTTTAATCATGTTATGATTTACTCACCTCATTCCAAAACTATGAGTTACTTTTTTCTGTCAAACATAAAATAAGATTTGTTTTATCCCTCTCTTCAAACGAAAATGGTTTGCTGTACCAACATTCTTCAAAATATATTCCTTTGGGTTCTGCAGAAAAAAATAATTTAGGTCTGGAATTTAAGGAACATGAGAGTGAGTAAATAATAACTGAATTTCCATCTTTCGTTAAACTATTCCTTAAATATGCCCCCAAAATATCACAGAAGCCAGTGAATCAAATCTGAACTTTCTGTATTTGTCTGAAATGTGCATCTGAGTCCATCTGAGGCTAAGGCTAATAATTTGTTTTGAATAAAACACGAATAAAAACCATACACTAGGACATCGGTTGTGTTGGTGGTTTCATAAACAATGACCAACACTGTCATAAAAATGGCACTTGTACAAACTTTGACAGGACAGTGAAGTGAGTCCAAGACCTTTTTTTAACTTGTACATCTCTCCCTGCCAGAAATGTTAAATGGACCAGTGGACAAGTTCAGCATTCCTCCTCTGCATTTCCTGGTTTATGACAGTTTGGTGTAAACTACTTTGACAGCACTTGGAAGCTCAGCGCAGAGTCTTGTGAGTTTTATTCTGGTGACACTGTACCGGAACAGCCTTTGGCAATGTAAATTTCCTGTACGAATGTCTGCCCTGTGCTCAGATCAAATGGGAAAGAAGAGGATGTTCACTCTTATACTACTCTTTCCTCATTGGACACTGAATAAATGAGCCATCATGTAACTCCAGACAATTCTGTGTTTATCATTCAGTTCTCCATTCCCATCTCTTAATCAAACCCAGTCAAATACCATAATCAGCTGAGTTGCCCTTGGGTGTTGTATGCACACTCATTTTTGTTATCCCAGTCAATTTCCACTTTAATTTCAATGTGTATGTTTTTCGTACAATGGTCAATCAATCACAATAAAAATAAAGATAGCATCAAATGAGAACTTGACAACTGTGCCATTCTTGAAAACTCAAGGAGGTGCATTCATTTTCATCCTGCGCTCAAAGACCTTGTATTCTCTTTCAGGATTTTAAGTGCCGTTTTAGCTTGGTATCAAGCCAAATCAGAACCACTGGACTGGGCCCACATTTGTACTTGAATATGTTGTATGAGCTCACAATAGTATGCTGTGCTCACCAGAGGAAGATCATAATTAACAGTGCTCATCAAACGGAGTCTGTTGTTCCAAGCGTAAGTGGCTGGTCATTTAAATCGAATTTCTCCAACACAGAATACTGATGAGAACTTTGTTGTAATCTCTCATTTTATCTTTAAAAGAGAGACTAATCTATAAAGCCTTCAGCAGTCTTCAGATTCATTTTAGAGGACAGGCTAAGGTCAAGGATGAACACATGTTGGTAAGAATGTCTAAGAATATTTAACACATAATAATCATCTTGCAGTTTAATTTTATTTTCCCATAATAACTGAAGAAAGCTATCAGTTTGTTCAAATCTTCCAATTCATCTCAATAGTGCTAATTAGTGGAGCAGGACCCTCAAGAAATATAATTTGAAATCTGCCATCTCTGCTGTAAGGGAAGGAGGTCAGTTTAGCTCAAAGGGAATTATTTTTTATTTTATTGGGAATTTGGACAGAATCACTGTTTTACAGCTGATCAACTGAATCGGCCAGCGATTCACTGAACGGGCCATATAACATCAACTCTGCAATGGATATTAAAATCCAAAATATAGTGAAAACACTATTAATTAGCACAGTAACAAGATCGGCAGTTTAAGACATTAACTTGTAAGCACAAAACACAAGATACTTCTCTTTTTTTATATAAATAAGACTTTATTGGATAAATCTAAGACAATATAAATGAATCTAACACATAAACACACGCACTAACACATTCACACAAGTTACAGGAGGAGAGAACGTGAGGAAAGAAGGAGTTTAAGAGAATGAAAATGTGAAATCCCAAGTTTACAGAAATATATGCAATTGCTTAGACCTGAACAACAATCAATCATTTAATTAACCCTTGCATTGAGTTTCTCAATGAGGCTAAAACTTATATTAAATGCACCAATTCAGATCTGGAGGTACTTGTGTTGCTTGTTTAGGGGGTTCCCTTGCTGTCCTCATTGCAGAAAGGGGCTTCCCAAGTTTGTTGATTGGCTGGAAGTCCAGTTGTAGTTCGAAGGGACATCTTGGGAAGCCAATGGTTGTGTGTTGGCTGAAGATGTGAAGTTGTGGGCTGGTAGAAGTTTTGATGCGAGCACAGTCGGAGTTGGATTTGGAGACACGGCTTTGTGGCAAAACTTAACTCAGAACACAAAACTCTCAACGGAAAGAAAAGAAACTGAAGCAAAGGAATAAAATGATGTAACAAGACTAAATGGTTTTTCTTCTCATCGTGGTTAAGTAGCAGCGGGTGTGCAGGCCAGTGCACGCTGGAACGGCACTTGAAGAACACAAAAATGATGGCAAAAAGCATGGCTAAGAGCCCTAATGCAAAAAGCGATGATTAAAAGCATAATTTGATGGTGTCTTGAGTTTTTAAACCGGGCTGTTGGACACATCCCAAATGGTGTCTTGACCATTTAGACATTGTCTTAGATTGGGGTGTTACTATGTTCCTCCTCCCAATACATAAATCAACATGTTATCTTATCAGTCACATGGTCCGAATTTTCCCACTCTTGCAGAGTATAATTTGGACATGATTTTTATAACAAGAATATAATACATTTTACAAAGAATTGATTGATAGAAACATTTAAAGCATGAATTTTCAAACTCATACATACCCAACATGAATATAATCCTATACACTATTCAATAGTTATTCAAAATACATACAAAATTAGTGATTAGGACATGATAGTCAAATGTGTGGATTACATATGGAGTTATGCATAGAAATGATTAGTTGCTCATAAGTCCTTTTAGCATCATTTAGGTGCATATATACATGTGAAGGCAGTTTCTGTGCCATTCTGTGAACGTGACGACATGTTTTTTGAAGACCAAAGGTCAAAAGGGTTTAGAAGGAATCTCAGTCTGGTCTTTGTCTGCTAGTTGGGGGAAGTTAATCTGAGGAAGTCTTTAGCTCATGATTTCTATCATGGATTTACATGGTCATGCTGTGCATCTCTTTGACCATTAATCTTGGTTTCTTGCCCTAAATTTGACAAACTCCTCCCTGAGTTGGAATTGTCAAGAAGTGTTCTTTTGTTTTAATGCTGTGAGAATGCTTAAAGCTACTAGTTGGTGGTGCCAGGGTATCGTGGACAGATTTATGACGTTGTCTGGTTATCCTGGGCCTTTTTGTGGAATTTGGCTTTTTGGGCGGTTCCAACCATGTTCTGATCGAATTTTAAATTGTCTGATTCGCTCTGATACCCTACACTGCTCATGTGGAGGGCCATCTTTTGTTCTCGGCCTGGGCCCAGATTTCAAACGAGAATTGACCTTAAACAAAACATCTATATTATAATTAAATATTGTTGCTTTCAAAAATGTTATCAGAATACACACATGGCAAAATAATAAGTAATATTAAATCAACACTGTAAGAAATTGTAGTCTGCCTCGACCCAGATTCCACTCCACAATATATGTTTGATCATGCTCATTTCCCAAAATGGCTTAAATATTATAGAGACGAAGGAAGTCAACAGTTATGTTGATTGTAGATCATTTAAAGGTTAGATCAATCCTGAGCAAATGGTGACCAATTGTAGAATGACAACAGGGGTGGGACACCGAGAACCACCTCAGACAAAGGGGTGTCAGAACTTAATTAACATATAGACTACAGCTGTTACAACAGGAGCAACTTAATTTACATGAAGGGTAGTAAACTGAAAATGTATAAAAGGTTTGAACTTAGGATGTTCTGGGTTCATTCCACCTCCGTTGAACCCAAGGTACTACATGTGCTTTGTCACTGCTATGCTGCAATAAACATCTTCATCAAGATTTTCGACGTCCTCATCACTTTTTCTTACAACACTGCTCAGGGTTTGTGTTCCAGATTAGAAGTAACACCAGTCTATCAGTTTTAATTTGATAAACATGACACATTAAGGGCGAGATTTACTAACAGCTTGTGCCAGCGCAAACTGTCTGTTTTTTGTTGTTAAAATAGTAGGCCTACTGTCGGGATTTACTAAAGACGCACACTGAAGAATTAGTGCAGAAAAGGTGTGGACAGTTATTTTTGTGCCTGACCTTATTGAATGTGCATTTTGTAGGAGTTTCCCTTTCAGATGCAAAATTTATGGGAGGGGAGTATTAAAATTGATAACACAATACGATTTACTAACGTTTGCGCTCTCAAATTACTGGTATTTACGCCATTATTTAATGTCCAAAAAAGCATTTCTTAAACTATTTTGCACTTGAATGGCTGCATTTGTTGTTGCTAGTAGAGGCACAGCAGAGAGCACATGGTAGAAGGGAGCGGATTTTTTCCACACATATTAATTTATTTGGAATGCCAGAAGAACACTATTCATTTACGTTTATATATATATATATATATATATATATACACACACACAAGTCAGGATGAAGTCAAGGGAGCTGACATTGAGAGAAAAGCAAGCAATTTAGATGCTAAAAGAAAATGGAACGCAATTAGAGCAGTAGCAAAAACAATGGGCATGTAGAAATCAACAGTTTGGAATGTCTTGAAAAAGAAAGAAACCACCAGCAACTTCAGCAACCAACAATGACCAGGGGTGCGTTTATCAAAAGCAACTATGGTCACAAGTTCTGTCGTTACCAATAGAGTTCAGTGGAGCTTACGACCATAGTTAGCTAACGATGCTTTTGGGAAAACAACAGCAGTTGATGACAGACAAATCATAAAAGCTGTAAAGAAGAACCCTAAAGTATGTGTCTGTAAAATCACCAACAACCTCTAGAAAGCTGGGATGATAGTCTGACAGTCTACTGTCTGCAGGAGACTTTGATACAGAACTGCAGAGGCTACACAGCAAGATGCAAACCTCTGACCAGCACCAAAAATAGAAAGGCAAGATCAAAAAAGAAGGTGAGCAAGTGTTTTATGGACAGATGAGACAAAGATTAACCTTTATCTGAGTGACGGGAAAGCAAAAGTGTGGATAAAAAAGGGAATTGCAAATTAACCTAAGCATACAACCTAATCTGTGAAGCATGGTGAAGGTGGTGTCAGGGCATGGGCATGCATGGCTGCCTCTGGAACAAGAGGACAATGACCCAAAACACACTGCCAGTTCAGTGAAGGAGTTTATCAGTGCAAAGAAATGGGAGGTCTTAGATAGCCCAAGTCAATCTATAGATTTAAATCCGATTGAACATGAATTGGAGACTAAAGGCAGAAACTCCCCAAAACAAACAACAGTTGAAAATGGCTGCATTAAAGGGTTGGAAAAGTATTTCAAAGGACGAAGAAAAAGTCTGGTGATGTCAATGGGTCGCAGACTCGCTGCTGTGATTGCATGCAAGGGATTTGCACCTAAATATTAACTTTTAATCTTTTACATTTGTTTTAATTTCAATTGTCCCAATACTTGTGGTCACTTCAGATAGTGGGATGAAACTGTAAAAGTGCTGTCCTTTTTTATATGGTAAAATATGTATGTGTTGATACAGCTAATAATAAAAAGTGACATTCTGTAGTTTTGTCTCGTATTCATCTTTTAATCATATTTACAGATTTATATATATATTTATTAGTGGTGTCAAAATTAGCGCGTTAACGCATGCGATTAATTTTTTCTGATTAACGCGTTAAAAATATTTAACGCAATTAACGCAGGGGCGGGGCTAGGGTTGGCCACCCCATTCTCAACTGCTGCCTCTGTCTCTTTTTTTCTTGAAAAGGATTGCGTTTATTTAGATGCAGAACGTCTTTATGACCACATCAAACGGGACACGTTTCAGACGCGCTCTAACATCGCCTCTGCCCCAGGCGCGAGTCAAACGAGCGCGGAAAAGATACTGTGCTCGTAGCGCGCGCTCTTCAAATACACGCACAAAAAAACTACGTGCCTGCAATGTCCTAGTTATGCAGTCAGTTAAGGCATGAAGTTACCAAAAAGGCGATTAAAGCTGCCTTAAAACTGTGTGCATGCATGCATTATTTTATATATGCTTCACATTTAAGAACATGTCTCTGAAATGGTTTTAAAAACTGTCCTGAGGCACCCCAGCACTGTCTCCCTCATCTAAAACACCCGACTCAACTCGTCCACGCATAGTAGAGACTTTAAGACCTGAAGTGTGTCAGAAAAGGTAAAGAGAGTTGCATGTCAGATCCACGTCATGTTCAGCAGCAGCAGCTTTTAAAGCTATAGCAGGCAAATAAATAACCAGCTGCTGTGATGTCTATTAATCCAAGAACCAAAGAAAAAAAGAGGAAATCAATAACTTTTATAGCTTTCAGGGTTTCATCTATATTTAATTTAGATTTTAGTGTTTGGTAAGTATTCATTTTCTGTATATTTCTGCTGAAGCGCACAAGTAGCTAAATGTGTAATTTATTATAATAGGTTCATGTGATGATTGTTTTAAGTTCACTTAAATTAGAAGTTAAGTCTAATAGATGTAAAAATTTATAGATCTAAATTATACTGTAATGCTGACTGGCTACAGTCAATGGTTAAATATTCAGGGGAAAAAACTATTTTATATCAGTAGTACTGATATCAGGGATGCTGGCCTTCAATCATAAAACAGATGCCATTAAAGAAATATTAAAAATATACTGTCTTTATGTTGTTTGTATATTGTACATTTGAAGATTGAATGCGAAATTATTGCAATATAAAAGTATATTTAAAAACTTTAATGTTAGGTGGAATTAATCGCGATTAATTTTAGAAAAATATGCGATTAATTAGTTATTTTTTTTTTATTGATTGACAGCACTAATATTTATATTCTGCAAGTGAACGGTGCATTATTGTGCCATCCCAAAAAGGCACAAAATCACTTTCACAGATATATATATATCTATATATCTGTGAAAGTGATTTTGTGCCTCTTTGGGATGGCACAATAATGCGTCATTCACTTTTAGAGGGCACATAGGTCTGAAGTAGTGAATTTAGATAAAGGGGTGCAGAGCCAGTGGAGGTTTTATAGACAAACATTAATGCCTTCAATTTTATGCGAGCAGCTATTGGTAGTCAGTGCAAATTGATGAACAAGGGACATGCGTTCTTTTCAGCTCATTAAAAATTAATCTTGCAGATGCATTCTGGATTAATTGTAAAGGTTTGACAGAACTGGCTGGAAGACCTGCTAAGAGAGCATCGCAATCGTCCAGCCTGGACAGAACAAGCACTTGAACAAGGAGTTGCGTTGCATGTTCCAAAAGAAAGGGCCTGATCTTCTTAATGTTGTATAAAGCAAATCTGCAGGACCGGGCAGTTTTAGCAATGTGGTCTGAGAAATTCAGCTCATTATCAGTCACAACTCCAAGGTTTATGGCTGTTTTTGAAGGAGTTATGGTTGATGTTCCTAACTGGATGGTGAAATTGTGATGACGTGATGGGTTTGTTGGAACAATTAGCAGTTCTGTCTTGGCAAGGTTGAGTTGGAGGTGATGGTCCTTCATCCAGCAAGAAATGTCAGTTAGACATGCTGAGATCCGAGCAGCTATCGAATCATCAGGATTGAATGAGAGGTAGTACATATTTTTATATTTTTGGAATGAGTTAAATGTCATCAGCATAGCAGTGATATAAAAAGTTATGTTTCTGAATGACAGAACCTAGTGATGCCATGTAGACAGAGAAGAGAAGTGGTCCAAGAACTGAGCACCCCAGTATCTAGATGTTGCAACTTGGACGCCTCGCCCTCCAAGATACCTTGAGGGTTGAATTATCTGAATCCAAACATATACTTACGCTAATTTGCGCTGTGCGTTGGTAGATTGTGTTGGTCATTATGGAAATGAGATGTTGCATTGGTGTTCTTTAATTTGCGCGTTGTCAGTAAATCACCCGTAGAAATTTCCACGCCCATCGGCACTGTTTTCGAATTTTGCTCTCATACTCTCATACTCATACTTTGCCCTGTTTAGTAAATCTGACCCTAAGATTGCATCAAAAGCTTACAGCAGAGCTTGTGCAACTATCCTAAATAGTAAACTACTAATAAAAAGCTACAAAGGCACTGAGGCATAAGGTACAAAAGCTAGAAGGTACTAATATGTAGACTTTAGGTACTAATATGTACATTTAAGGTACAAATATGTACAATTTAGGGGTAAATGAGGCACAAATATGTGCCTTTTAGCTTTTGTGCCTATAAGGGACCTTCCCAGTGACAGCTTTGTGCCTTTTTTTTTCCTGAGAGTGTATGTGAAATTAGAATAAGGGTCTAGTATGCTGGATGGTCTACTATTTCTAGTATATTTCTGAAGTGTGGATGTGGATCTGATGGCTAATATTGCCCACAGTCCACAGTGCTTTGGAGAAGTATTCGGTTCAGATCTACAAACAATTAAAAAAAAAAAAAATCTACAAACCTACAACACTGCTCAGTTTGATGTGGTAGTATGTTCCAATGCTTGCCTACTCTCTCGCTACAGACTCAAAACTACGTTCTTTTTCTTTAAAAAAAAAAAATTACATACTTTCAGAGCATGGTGTAAGTAGGCAAATTGTGACAAAACTGTGTGTTATTGGAAGATACAGATCTTTTTGTCTATGACTTTTCTTATAAAACAGCATTTTTTTTTTTCCCGGTGTTGAAGATCAAAGATTAGCCAATAGGCTGTCAGTTCATTAAATGATAAGCTTTTTGCCCCCAAAAAGCAGATTATTCAGTATAATGAAACAACTCTTCTATTAACATCTATTTAAAAAAAAGTGATGAAAAGAAGAAAAAGGCTTGTTTTCTCCTTTCCTTGGCCTTTTTTAGTTAACCTTGGAGGCTTGCCTTAAAGCAGCGTTTGACTGAACCAGTCGACTGCTCTCAAATCCAAGCTGTCATGGAACTTTGATGGCATACGTCACACTGATGTGGCGTTGGCGCCGTGTCAAGTTGGGCAACATTTTTTACCGGCATGCACTGCTTTAAATCAGACACCAGTCGGTCTGTGTGGTGCCACATGAAGTCATATAGACACCTTTTATGTCCGTGATTTAAAATGCTCATTGGCATATATATATATAGATAGATACTTAAATATAGATATACTTATATATAGATACTTAAAAAATATCTATCTATCTATCTATATATATATATAGATAGATAGATAGATAGATAGATAGATATTTTTTTTAAGTTTCATGGCACGTCTTTATTTGTCTTAGATGCTGTCATTAAACTGATTATGAGATAAATGAATTTAGCCTCTTTTCAACAAAAGATAAAACCAACTTCAGCTGAATTTCTCCTAATTTCTCTTTCATTGCAATAGCACAAGTCAGCATGATCTAACACTGAGCATTTTGCTTTGCAGCTATTTATACTTTTTAATGGGCAAAGAGTCTTGTGTATGTGTGTGTGTCTATGTGTGTCTGTGTGTTTAATTTTTAGCTTTTTAGCTTTTAAGTTAGGAAGAAAAGTGGGTGAGTGAGATACACAGGCTACATTTGAACCCATGAGCAAGTAGCTGAAATATCATGAACTCCAAACATATTCACCATTTCTGAAGTTTTTTAACCATATTGCTTAAATAGTCCTGTGGTGTGATTAAATAAATTCTGAAAATTACAAACATGGTGTCTCAATTAATACAATCTTTGCAACTGCATAATAATATATACTTTATAAAAATTAGTGAGGAGTGATGTTTAAAACATTTTTAAATGTAGATATAGCATGTCATTGACCCACTTTTCCAGAAACCATAGGAGTGTTTTATTTATTTATTTATTTTTCTTCATTCTTAGAACAGTCTGGGACACCATGTTGATGCTTGGAGACTCAAAGAACAATCAGGGAGGTTATGATACTGATCTTCCCTGCTCCAAAACTCAGCTGCATCCAATCAAATCTAATAAAAACTTCTTTTTTTTGGAAAATAACCTTTAATGACTTGCATCAATCAATCCAATTAGACACATAACAATATTAATGGTGTTACAATCAATTATTTTCACTTCAGTAATGAGTCAATTATTTTTCTCTATGTGAAAGTAAAGGTTTTAAATTACTTCTCCATTCACTGTAACTGTAATTTTTTTATTTAACATTGTATTATTTATAAGAAAATATTCAGTATTTGGTTATAGCATTTCACACTTCTTCAAAAATCAATAAATAGCCCAGGCCCGGTTTCCTGATAAATTTTCAAATCACACTCTTAAGACTATATTGAATGTTTATATGTGTATAAACGCCTACTGTAAATGACAGAACTTTCATTTTGGGGTGAACTATCCCTTTAAAGTTCACAAAAGACTTACGAAGGGTTCACTGTTCTCATTAATTTACAAACGTTACAATTGATGTGCTTCTACTGTTTAGCTTTGGGCTCTGGGGGACCTGCCTCTATTCACTTTATCATGATTTATACATTAACAGCCTTCTAGTGAAGAAATTCTTCGGTTTCATGAGTACGTGAAGTCCATGAACCCATTTTCAGACAAAGAAAGAGAATATAAATGTTTAATAGCACATATTAGCCTGTCGATTTTTAAAGCTGGCATCAATCTGTCAAACATTTCATACCATAATACATGGGTGGGCTGAATAAAATGGTGATGCGATAATCAAAGGATCATTCTGTTGGAAAAGTGTGCACAGAGTGTCACAAGGTTTAGGTATTTGTCAAAATAGTGTAAGAAGGAGAGGAAATTATCTGGATGAGCCCATATTTCTTAGATGACACCGGGCCGTATGCAAAGCCTGAGTTAGGGACCTCATCCAAATGCTATTAAAAATTAATCGAATGTTGAGAACATTGAGCTCTATCTTCATGCTTCTAAAGTATAAAATTAGCACTACAAAGATAACTTCATCTTGCTGTTTTTGCTGCACCTTGAAAGGCCAGTAATTTAAAATTAAATGTGTTGGACCAAACAGTCCTACTCAATATAAAGTGAACAGTTCAATAATAAATGTCATTATTTACTCACCCTACTATTTTTCAAACCTGTATGGCTTTCTTTTGTTTCCTGTGGAACACAAAAGATGTATTTTATTTATTTTTAAATAAGAAAGAAAGAAAGAAAGAAAGAAAGAAAGAAAAAAAATGGTCGCTCATTTTTCCTGTATAATGAAAGTGAACGGCAGACCGGTACTGTCAAGAAAAAAAAAAACACTTTCTTTTTTTCTTTTTAAACATGATGCTGTACCCCTCATGTACTAAACATGTTGCCTTGCAAAAGAAATCAAAGAGACACAAATCTGATTACCTGCTCAGCATGTTTAAAAATGAAATACAGCTGGGACTAAACAATACACAAATGAAAAAGTTGATTCTAATTCTTGGTGTTTTGTTACTTTTAAAACAATTATATATATATATATATATATATATATATATATATATATATATATATATGTAAGCAATGATTATTATTATTATTATTATTATTATAAGCAATGTATGCATTAATACAATGGATAGATCATATTTAACATCATATTTTAGAAAAGTATTTAAATGACACCTAATCACCTTTAGAAATACAATTATATTTATATTATAAATTATATTTATAACAATATTTATATTAGAGAAAATGGCCAATTTTCTTAAGCACATACTGACTAATGCATATCACACACAAAAAAAGTATGAATATAATCAGCTCCAATTTGATTGGATCATGCAATGCTGTTCATTCAGGAATCATGATGTTCCAGGCCACCGTGTCTAATTAAGAATCTCAAAATAATTATTACTCTTCAATAAATAGAAATTGTGATCACACATTCTTCACACATATCTGCTGTTTTTGTTTTTCTCTCTCTCTGTCTACATGGACCGATATTACTGTTGAATTAAATTAGTTATAAGGCTTTATTATTGTGGTTCTGCATATACTTTTACACGTGATATCATGTTCAGATCATGATTTATGTGTGTGGTTCTTGATAAAATATTTTTACTGCAGTATAAACTTAAACAGACTTTATTTTGCAAGTTAAAGATTTGGTTATTCTAAACTAGATGCCATCAGTTTTATTGTTCCAAACCTTTCACAAAGCCCACAATAACAATTTAATATAAAAGAGGTACAGTGGCTTCATTAAAGGAAGTGATGCGCTTTTTTCAGCTTGCTCAGTAACAAATAAACATTAGTCTCTTTGCTTTTTCCTCCAATAGCCCTTTGGTTCTGTAGCCATTTCAAGACACAATCAAAATGGATGCTTTTTTCCACCCAAATGGACTCTATTATCACATACACTGATACAAACATGTATTTCAACATCCATTCTTCCATATATCTTCCCCCAGTGAATCTATTAATTATGATTTTATGCTCAGACAAGGTTTTTCAATCTATTACCTCGAGCTCGCCAATCTTGTCAAGGTCTGCACAAAGAAGAGAGATTAACGTTCCCTACAGAATATGATTTTAATTACACACATCTTCCATGGCTCGTCAGTGTGAGTGTCTTCTTCCTTCGTTTCATTGTCTTAGACAGAAGAGCTAATCAACACAAAGAGAATAGAAACCACACCGCTTACAAAACCACTGTTAATCACCTGCCGATAACAGAGATGGAGGACTTACAAAACAGGGTATGTTGGGAATAAAAAGCTATGAGAGCAGAGCGCTGTTGGTGGTGACATCCACATTCTGTATGGACAGAGAAAGAGAGAAATTGAATGCAGCAGGACATGGACAAGAACTATGATGCATTTATTTATACACAACTGCATGTCTGCTTCAGTTAAAAAAGCTTCCATCATTATAACAGTATGGATGTAGATATTAATGCTTTCAGCCACTCTCTGCCAAACTGCTGCAAGCTATGCAACCACAAGAAACTCCCCTGGAAAACACTGAGATGGTGAGGAGGTGCTTTTTCAGAAGTACAGTTATTTTACCTGTACAAGAAGAGTATGTTATGCTGCTTAACATTGTGAACTGGTATTTGTAATTATGTTATTTTAATCATTTATCATAATCATAAACACACGGATATGTTTATTTACCAATAGCGGCCGATGAATCAGAAGTCTTGCACATTCCAAGAAAATAGTTTAGGTAACACTTTATTTCGATAGTCCACTTTAGACATTCTACTAACAGTAAGTAACTTTGTAACTACATGTCAACTAGCTGTCATTAGAGACTGTCTGCTTAATATCTGCTAACACTTTATTTTGATGGGTCCACAACATACTGACTATCAGAAACTTTACAAGTATATGTCAACTTAGTCTTCTAACCCTAAACCTAACCTAACAGTCTACTCTGAGAGTTAGTAGACATGTAGTTGCAAATTAATAAGAATTAGTTGACATGTAGTTGACTTGTAGTTACAAAGTTACTTATAGTTAGTAGAATGTCTAAAGTGGACTATCGAAATAAAGTGTAACCATAGTTTATTTCCGTGTTACAAAATAAAGTGGATAGAATAACACCAACTCATTAGCTGATGGCTCAGGTGTCACTCTTCTAGGCACTGCATCACCAGTGGCTCAAAAGCGCATGTCTGCGCCATCACTCTTGAGATTTTTCTAGGATCAAATCGAAGTAATAATGAAGGAGTATGGCAGAGCCCTAATCAGGGAGTCGGGGTAAAATACACAAATGAGACATTCCCTTTCGTAGGTTCACTTGCCACTGGGTCAGTAGCTGATGTTATGAGAACACTATGCCACAGTGACATACTACAAACCAGCTAAGATGGTGCCGCGCATGGCAGCCACGGTGCTTAGCTCTCCAGTGTTTGTACTGTTTTTGTTAGTTTTTCCTGTTTTTTGTTTCTCAAACACGATCAGTTTTACCAGGGATGAACTGTTGAATATTCGGCAGAATACACCACAAAATCTTTTACAGGATTTTGATTATTCCGACGTTTTTCTGAACGTTGTAGTTGGCGGAGCTGCAGCCAGGGATGGGCAGTACTTCTGATAAATGTATTTAAAATACATATTTGAAATACAAAATACTATTTTGTATTTTGTATTTAAATACCTTTGAAAAAAATCTAATGTATTTTGTATTTAAATACATTTAAGCTTAGTATTTTTGTATTTTCAAAATACATAAAATACTTTTTGCCAGTCAACCTCTTTATTATGCAGTTGATTTCCTGTGTCAACTAGTTCAGACATGACACTTTCATGTGAGCTGCAGCTGTACAAGTCCATCTAGATTTGGGTGAGTGAATTTTCATGATTCCTGTAAGGAAATAAGGAATAATGCTGCTTTCATGTGCAGAAACTTCCTACTTCCCAATTCTGAAGTTGTGATTACGAGCTTGTCACATTCAAGTGCTTTGCTGTCGGAAAGAATCATGGAGGACCCCATGTTTCTTGGGGAAATTTTATTAAAGCCAAAATCTTTTGAAGATATTTAATTTTGAGTAAAATGTCCCATTCGTTGACAACCATTTAAACACTCACAATGCTATTTACTTTATCAGCTTGACAATTCTGGATTTTCTGTCAAATACTTGCTATTATGCTGTGTATAAAATATACAAAATGCTTGAAATAGTTTTTGCAGTTCTATATGCATTATATCAAAATGAGGTGATAAAGCATGCTTGTCGCAGCAGTTTTCCCCATGTTTAAAGTTTATGGCCTGCACAACAAAAATGTTGGGTATCAAAATTATCTATTTCCTAGCAAGGGGAAAATAACCATTTTAATAATTATCACTAGTACTGGACATTAGAGCTAGCCAGTCAGGCTTGGTAATTTTTTTGTTTTATTTTGGTCAAATTTTGGTTTTATCAACTAGCTAGTCAGTTATATTTATTAAACTTTAAGCATTACTGCTTGCTATGGCTGGGTGCTATGGCAATATAGCTATATGTTGGTGAATATATAAAGTGTGAACGACTGAACATTTTCTATATCGTCTATATATTGTAGTATGCAAATATATCAATGCAGGTTTTAGTGGGTAGGACTTATTGCCCCGTTAGGGAGATTAAAAACATGAGTAATAAAGTGAGAGATGAGTTAATAAAAGTGCAGTATGCTGTGAAAGAGAACTCAAGAATTCAGTAGGC
>JAFVLL020007602.1:0-13058 GCA_021397915.2 Tor tambroides
AATGCAAAGAAAACAAATCTTATGACTGGTAGATGTCACTTTTATTTAGAGTTGGAAAACATAAAAATAAGACAAGTAAATGTTCCCTTGTGTTACATAGTATTTCAAAGTATTCTAAAGTATTTAGATTACGTTACTAAAGCTGAGTAATCTAACGAAATACATTACTGATTACTTTTTAAAGCATGTATTTTGTAATCTGTAGTGAAATACAATTTAAAAGTAACCTTCCCAGCCCTGCCTAACAATTAGCCTACATCTGTCTGGAATGAAAGGATACATTTTGAAATGATAATAAAACATAACTGTGGATATGTTGAATGTTTGATATTATTTATTTTTATTTTTTATATATATATATAAAAAAAGAATATTTAATTACAAAAATATCAGTTTAAATCCATTCAAAAGTTTGTGGTCAGCAAGGTATGTACAGTGCGTGCGCAATTATTATGCAGGTTGATATTCTGATCATATTTTTTTTTCCCAAGCACATTTTGCCAATTCCAAACCATGCAATCTTAATAACTACTATTACATATTACATTACATTATACATATAATGATTTAGAAGTATGATTGTTAACAAGGGCTGGAAGCGAAACATGGCTTATATTCAGGTGTGCATAATTATTAAGCAGGGTTATTTTTATAGGTAAAATAATTTAACTCATACTGAAAGTAAAAAAGTATTAAATGCCCACAAGATGGATACAATACTAATGCAATACTAGAAATTAAGGCGCGACCACCGGACAGCGAGATTGTCATGATCACCAGCAAGAGTGTCCATGAGCTCCACCAGAGGGCACTCCATTCCACACCTGTGCCTCTCCATCCCGGACTCCATTTCCCAGATGCCCTCTGCGGTTGTGGCTAGAAGGGATACAGCTCTGACTGGCAACTAATAATGAAATTTAATTTTCTAACCGTATTTGATTGTGTTTTAACAACGTATACACCTACCCCAACCCTAAACCCCTACCCCTTACAATAATGTAAAAATAATTATTGTTGTACAGGCAAAAATTACGCTATATTGATGTGTGCATGCCCAGTAGCCACAAGCTGTCTCCCTTCTAGCCTTAAGCACCCTCTGTCTAGGAACTGATTACAGACACCTGTTCCCTATCAGGAGGACTTTAGAGGTTGCACTCACACACTGACACTTCGCTGAGGGTGAATCCCAAAGGGAAGTGAGCGTCCCTATGCCCTACTCCTTTTGAAGGGTAGAGCACTTTGAAGTGAGTTCTTTGAAGGGTGTAGGGCATTACTGTCTCGTATAAGCGTTTGGAACTTCCTTGAAGGAAATGACTGACCAAATATTGCCTTGGCAACGCTGCGTGTGCGCGCAGTATTCAGCACTCCATCAGTTGTTGCAAATAAATATTTCTTCTCATAATTATTTTATTTAGATATGGTCAAACTGTGTCTTATTTACTATTAAACTAAACATGCTTAAACTTGCTTACACTACCATCTTAAACTATATTTTAACGGAATACAAAATATTTTTCGTCAGTAATAGAAATAAAGACAAATATAATCAGCCTATTCTGCTTGTGTTTGTATGTGAAGACGAAATCAACCCCCAACTTTGCTTTAAAATGCACTGCAAGAGCTCCTAACCGAAGATCACGATCACAAATGGAAATCACTTCCATGAAGTGACCATCGCAAGTTCCCTTCGCTAATGGACTTCTGGAAGCGCCCTTTGTGAAGGGATTCAGTTATTCACTTTCATTTGGAATGTCCTTATAAATGGTGTCCCCACCAGGAACCATTTAGTCTCCAGCACCACCATTTTCTAGAACTGCAACCTACTCTGCAGTCTCCAGAAGTACAAGGTGTCAGGTTCTCAGAGACATTGTTAAGGTAAAGAATCCTGAAACATGACCCTCGCTTAATAAAAATCACAAGCTGAAGAGTGTTGTGAAATATATGAAGACTGATTTTTGTTTTTTTTGTTTTTTTAAAGGCTTTATGGACAGGTTGAGAATGACTCTTGAAGGGCCAGCGCCTCTTCCATTA
Organism: Tor tambroides; assembly: GCA_021397915.2. Classification (NCBI taxonomy): domain Eukaryota; kingdom Metazoa; phylum Chordata; class Actinopteri; order Cypriniformes; family Cyprinidae; genus Tor; species Tor tambroides. Next base: position 2,032 of record JAFVLL020007602.1, read on the forward strand.
ATACCACTCTTTGAAGAATTTATCTTCCAGAATCTGGCAGTAAGTTTTGGGAGTTCATTTTTAGCCCGTCTCCAACCCTGAAAGGTCTGTCTTGCTCCTTGTTAGCAGCAGCTCACACCATGACTGACTCGCCACTGCTGCTGTTGTCTGACCTGTTGTCTAACTTGTCAAGAGTCACTCTCAACCTATCAGTCAGTCTCAACCTATCTGTCTGTAAATCCTTTTCAAAAATCAGTCAGTGTATTTTACAACACATCAGCTTGTGATTTGTATTAAGTGGGGGTCATGTTTCAGGATTCTTTACCTTAGCAACATCTCTGAGAACCTGACACCTTGTACTTCTGGAGACTTTTTTTTTGTGACTACACTGACCCAATGAGCATCTCACTGTCCAGTGTCCGGGCCTTAATTTTGCAGTATCTAGTATTGCATTCGTATTGCATTCTTCCTGTGGGCTTTTAATAAACTTCAACTTTTTAGTACGATTTCTCATTTTTTTTGCCAATTTTACCTGCATAATAATAATTAAAAAATAAATAAATAAATAAATCTTACTAAAAATGTTTCTTATACACTCAAACACTTTTTTTGAACATATAAACAGGTTAAGACAAACAAGCAAGCTATATATATATATATATATATATATATATTTACTTTTATATATACTTTTTTTTTCTTTTTTTTTTACTTTTTTTTAGTTGTTTGTTATTGCTGGATAAAGATTTTTTAAATCTAAAAGACTTCATACTCAAAGAGCTAAGGCTTTCTATCCAATAAAGTATTTTACTGTTGAACATATATATTTTCACAGTAAAAATGTAAAAATATATTTTCACTATACACATTTACATTTAAAGACAATTTTTCCAGACCTGGTAAAATGTTAAAATTCCTTAATAGTTCCAGGTTTAACAGGAAAAGGAAACTTGTTTACTTACTTAAAAGTCAGAAAAGAAATGGCCTTAGATTTAATATTCTGTTCTCTCAGTTGTCTGATAATAAGCTACTGCCTTTGCTAGTATAAACTAATAAGCCAATACACACTGTACTAAACCATAAACATTCTTATTTTTCTCTCCAGTGTATAATCAAATGTAAGCATGCAAATTTTCTGAAGCACATGACTGTTTGAATCACTAATATCAAGTACTGATGAATCTATTGCCATCAAGTGCTCAATATCACAAAGATTATAGATCATTGATGATCCTGGGGGGTATTCCAGAAAGCAGGTTATGTGACATACCCTGGGATGTTTTTTGATTATAAGTGAATGGATAAACTCAGCTTTCGGTTCCAAATTTGGAGGTAACTTTCAGGGTATGTAAGTAACCATAGAAACTTGCTCTCTGAAGATAACCTGCTCCGGAGCAGGTTATGTTCCAGGGTTAGTTCACTTCAGAGCTATCAGCGCATGCGTGATCTACTGACGAGCCTTCAGTAGATGTGACAGATAGCGCACAATATTATATATTATTACAATATGGTTATGTAATATAGCCTACTATATATATATATATATATATATATATATATATATATACTATTATGACATGGTAATGTTTAATTTATTATATTATATATATTTATTACATTTTACATTATCATCTCACACATGGATCGGCATTTTCTATAAGGTATTTCTATAATAAAAATACATATCTGATATGAAACAGCATGGCACGCTTTTTCTTAGTTCAGGGTTTAGTTGATGGTAAGTTAACCGTGCTTTCTGGAATACACCCCTGGTCATTTTCCACCCGTTCTAAACAGAAACTCATCAGTATCCTGGGACTGAAAGATTCTCCCCTTGGCATTTTTATTTAACCTGAACATACGTCAATTCACTAGGCCCAGCACCTGAAAACATATAAAGGAATTCAAAATACACTTTTTTTATTTTATATATTTTATTCTTCAATTCTCGATTGTGGTTTGTAGATGCAGTTTGTAGAATTGTGATGTTTTTAGTTTGACTCACCTTGATGTGTCTGCAGTGTGAGTTTAGAGTAAAAGCAGTCAGAACTCTCCGTTTCATTCTCTAAAAGATGACAACAATTAATATCATTAGTGCCTACTGTATGTCCAAAAGTGATATGAAATAGCAAAATATTTATAAAATCTCTACAGCTAAGGTATGTTATGCAGTGGGCTATTTTAATTCTACATATATATTATATTTTAAAATGCCAACCACGAACAGATGTTTAGGAAAATATTGTGGTGATTTTTGCTACTGTTATGATCATGAATTCATAAGAGCAGATAATTTTGTTTTAGTTTACCTTTATTTTCTTTCTTTTTCTTCTGTTTTGTTGTAGATTTCAGTTCAATCTCAGCGTAAGTGAGTTCAGTAGGCCTACTAACACTGTCTACAATGAGGAAAAAGACACTTGGTTTAACTCGATTTGCTCTGCAAATATCACAGTGATAAAAAAGATGATTTCCATAAACAACTAAACTACTGTTCTTACCATTATTAACAGTTGCATCAACAGAGTCATAAATATGAGCAGTGCCTGTAATAAAATAAAATAACACGCACACACACAAATATATACAGGTTAATCGCTGCCGTTTCCTTTATTTCATGTGGCAGATCGTTTGTTTAGGAAGTGGTGAGTGATGGGGCCAACTTTTTGTTGACCGTGTTTCCATATCTCCATATTTTTCATTCAAATAAATCGAAAGCAAATTAACAATTACAGTTTTTCTCAGTCGATTTTCTCGAGTCAGGTCACTGTTCTCAAAACAGCTAACACAGTGATCTGAACACTTTGTAATCATCCTAAACAGATTGCACGTTTTCATTCATTTCATACAAATTACAAATCATGCAAATACTGTTCTCAAAACAATGTGCACAAAACTCTTAAATGTTTTCACAATAGTTAATACAACCAACCAAAAAAATGTTTTACACAAATAACAAACATTTATGTACCATTTGTCCAAACACATCAAACTAGTTCACTGTACTATGTCAAAACACTTATAAAGTGTTGTATGATTGTTGTTAGTACAGATTTTTAGTCCTTCTGGGACAACTTCTGTTATTTACTGTAAATGTCCAAACATTTTTCAGAATTTAAGTTTGAGATCATTTAGGTGGACAATCAAGATTATTTTAAATGGAACAGGATCATTGTTGGCACAATGGTCCAGAACAACATCACCAGCCACAAAGGAAGAGGCCGGTGGAGACGTTGAGAAAGGAGCTTATCAAGTATGGATTCAACCTTCTTACATTTTTTTCTCCTATGATGCAAGCGCAGCAAATATGTAGTGTAAATAAAATGCAATGAAATTCTCTTCCAGATGTAAATGAAAGGCAAGATCAATAATTCAGGATAATTCATGTATACAGTGTGTGTGTGTGTGTGTGTGTGTACATTGCGGGGACTTTCCATAGACTTCTTTTACTTTTATACTGACCAAACAATATTTTCTATCCCCTATACCCCTAAACCTACCCCTTACAGAAAACCTGTTTGCATTGTTACACTTTCAGATAAACATCACTATTTTTAATATTTTTTCCCCTCGTGGGGCCCGCAGGCTAGTCCTTACAATGTCAAAAATTTCAGATTTTACTATGTAGCAGAAACAAGCACACACACACACACACACACACACACACATATCCACCACTGTGCTGTAAAAGACTGATCTGTCGTTATCAGAAAAGTTTGTTTGCAGTTCTTGCTAAGTTTAAAGGGGCTATTATTTTTTTTTCTCATGGGTGATAGCAGATGTTGGATAACAATTTTTATTTCATTTAGATATGCACAATATATAAAACTCCCTGTTGAAGAATTGCAATAAACATGTATTTTGATTAGCATATTTATGCATCTACAGCTGAGTTTGTTTTATAATCAATAGAGAACACACGTATAGATTTGATGTTAATATTTACTTTTAATAAATGCATTACTCAAAAAAAAATGCAGTGCTTCATTTTGCAGTAAAGTTGAACTGTTTGGTTAAGATAACTTTGTATTTGGATGACTGTATTAATTGTTTTGAGAACAAGTACATTGCATTGGAGAAAAGTGTCAAATCGATAGAGAAAAACTGTAATAGAAGTTCTCTTCGATGATGACCTTTATGTGGTGATTTACACACACACACACACACACACACACACACACACGTAAAATATATTTCAGAAATATTTTTGTTAGTTAAAAGTTATCCCTCAGTATCTTCCATCTGAGCTTGTAAAGATTTATTGGTATTTATGTATGGGTAACAGGTAAAGACTGACCAGACATCAGTGTCTTGTATCCCGCTTCACTCTGGTTCTGGTCTGATGTCTGACTGCTGATCTGCTGTTGACTGACTGTAGAGGGAGACTGAGATCTTCCATCTTGTCAAACATAAAATGTTTTTGTTGGCATCTGTGGATCCAGGGATAATCTTTAATTTAAATGGAAACTTTTCAATCCACAAAAAGCTCTTCAAAGTAGAAAAAGGTTCTTTAGATTTTTAAAATGTGCTTTACACTAAGAAAAAAAGTGCTTCTTGGCATCACCCCTTTTGGAAAATTTATTTTGAAGAATGCAGCTGAAAACTGCCCAGAAACCTTCTAAAATCAGCCGACAAAACATCTTTACCAGGTTTGAGAGACCAGTTAAGACCAGAAAACCATCTTAGGCTGTTGTGGAATAGAAGCTCACAATGTTTAGGAACAGAGTTAGTGTCTGCAAATATGTCATGGAAAATTAATTTAACCTTTGTTGTTTCTGTAGCGCCACAGCAGGAGCAAGACGATGAAAACTGTGACAGTCAGTCCTGCAGTGACTCCAATTATCATGGGTTTGAGACCATCAGATCTTGAGTCTGTGGGAACTGAGATATATTTGAACATTTAGATTAGTGCTGTAAAGTGCACAGAAATATGTCAACAGTGTTTATAGTTTTTATTCTCACCTCTGACTGAGATCCAGCTCTTGGGTGACTCTCCTCTCTTTGGGTGTTTGCAGGAGTAGAAACCCTCATGTGACTTTGAGACAGTAGTGATGATCATCTCTGTAGTTTGATTCTGGATGAGTGATCCTTCTTTATAGAAATCCGCTCTGAGGTTTGGTGGGGTTGTATGTTGATTTAAACAGCGTAGAATCAGATGATCTCCTTCAGTCACAGGATGAACGGGACTCTCCAGAATCACACCAGCTACTGAAACAGAGCAAACATCCACTGATTGCATAATTATATAAACAATATGATTATCTTGCATGTTTTTGTCCAATTAATGCACTTGTTTAATCAACCTGCTTCATGCATTGATTGTAAAATGCCATTGAAATGAATAAATGCAGAAACACAGACTCACAGTGTACAGTGATATTAACAGGATGATGTTTCTCTCCAGATTCAGACTGACACCAGTACACTCCAGTGTCTGATGTGATGATGGAGCGGATAGTACATGTAGATCCTGTTTGTGATCCTCGACGTAATGATGAACAATCTTCCAGCCGTCCACTGCCTGTGTATCTTCTCACTCTCCATCCAGTAGAGTTAATCTGGTCCTCACAGCTCAGAGAGAGAGAGGCAGATGTGAAGTGTTGAGTTCTGCTGGAACTGACGATCAGAGAGACTGGAGAAGAAAAACCTGAGACCACAATTACAGCTGCAGAGTTTCAGATTTGAGCATGGAAACTCTCTTTATTCAATATGAACCAATTGTTTAAGTTCTGTTTGAACTCACCAGTTACCCACAGCAGCTGTGTGTTGCTGTACTCTGTTTTATAGGCTGGTTTCTCTCTCTGCTCTGCACGCATAAACTCCTGTGTGTTTTAGAGCAGCAGAACTATTTAGTGTAATTCCTCCTGCTCTGCTGCAAATGCGAGCAGATTATACTGACGGCTGTTCTCTGTAAAACCAGACAATGTATTCAATATTAAATGGTATTTTGGACTTGAATAAAATCAGCTAATCAGACATTCCCACATGAAGCACATTATAACTTACCTGCTGAGACAGTTAAAGTGAACCAGCTGAATGTCCAGCCTGTAGAGAAGCTGTAAACCTCACAGATCAGAGTCACTGGATCTCCTTCAGTCAACCACTTCTGTGGAGAAATACTTAAAACTGCTCTGGGATCTGAAATTAAGAAATCACTAATTACAGTTTTTCTCGATTGCTTAATCACATTTCTTGAAATTATGCCACTTTTTTGCACAACTCTTAACACAAATCCATGACATCTAACTCAATTCCTCAAACTTCTTATATTTAGGTCAAAATCAAGCTCTCCCTGCAAACAAGCCTGCACTGGACCTTTACAGGCTGCCAGCGCAGGGCCCCTGAGAATTTGCTCATTGGTAAAACGTTGGCCCCTTAGCACTGACCCTGCACGGGCAGCCCTCACTTGGCCTCCAGGAAGCCCAAGTGCTGTTTTATTGAAAATAATAAAGTTTGAAGTCACCGTTATTGAGGTATGCACTTGCTTTAGTTGGGCTCTTGACCCTTGACTTCTTAAATTCAACATTTCTCTGGCTACTGTGGCTGTGTGTTTTTGAGGCACATTTGCTATAGCAAAAGTTGTCAAAGACAAAGTGATCAGATGGTGATGGTTACTTATTGATGATTCAGTCATCATGTAGTGTCCTGATTCACTGATCTCATCCAGAGGCTGAACAGAACATTGTTTAGATTTAACAATTTTGGTTTACAATAGCCTTAGTATACCACTGCATAAAATTCTGTTTTAGGTCATTATGCAGAAGTTGTTTGGATAGGAGCATGTAGACTCACAAAGATATCAAGATTCAGTGTATGAACCTCAGCAATGGTGACAATCAACGAAAAGCTTGTTTTGTGATGTTCAGAGTTGATCTGAATATTTTGTTGACTGTCACCATTGTTGAGGTTCATGCGGCTAATTTTGGCCCTTCATATTGGTCTACAGTCCCATCAAAAATTATTTCTGCATAACAACTTAAGTGGAAAATAGGATACATTTTCATGCATTTGTATTTAGAGCCACTATAATGTGAAATTAAATCTAAACAATGTCCTCATAGATCAAAGTCTGGGTGAAATCAGGGAATCAGATAATCATCAACGAGTAACTATCTAATCAGTTTGTCATCTCACAGCTTTTGCTATAACAAATGTGCTTCAGAAACACAATTACAGCAGTCAGAGAACAGCTTAAATTAAAAAGTCAAGGGTCAGGAACTAACTAAAGCTCTTTATCTTTCCATAGCGGTGACTTAAATTTTAATTATTTTCAATAAGCTAGCAGCTTAGGCTCCCTGGAGAGCAAGAGAGCGCCGTGCAGGATATTGCTAAGGAAATTGCATTTTGCCGATGAGCAAATTCTCAGAAATTGGCATGTAAGAGCCGTAAAGGGCCAGTGCAGGCTTGTTTGCAGGGCTCCACTCAAAACAACTCAATCTGCTGAAAAACCAAACTTTGCTCTCAGACATGACACACAAACCCTCAAAAACACACACAAAACACAGTTTTACACACTGATATAAATTCAAAACAATACTACAAAAACCGGTAATAAGTGTTGTTAAAAACCCCAAAACCACTTTTCACATGATGAACACAACAAATGTATGCATTTGCAAGTAGAGTACAGTACAAAACAACAACAAAAATAATTATTCTGCCCGAGAATCCCGTCTGTGGTCTGGGACGGGCCAAAGAACCTCATCAACATCACAGGCTATATTGGCCCTGGCCAGGCAGCGGGGGTAAAATCCTCTTGCATGCCTGATTCAACCCTGGCACACATCAACTAAAAAATTTGAGACTGCTTGTCTTCTTGCCCTTGCGCTTCCTCTTTCTCTTCTATGTTGTCATCGTTGTCTTCCTTCTTCTCCTCCTCCTCTTCCTCTTTCTCCTCCTCCACCTCCTACTCTTCCTCTTCGAATTTACACATCACTGTATGTGGGATATTGATTGAAAAAGACTGGATAGGATTCACACTTACACTTTTACTAGTGGTCTGACCAAAAAAAAAAAAACACATTGCAACAGCATTGTGAAATAGAAAAGAAAAAGAAATATGGGCACAAAGGCGAAAATAAAAAGTAGAAAGTCCATTGTCAAAATTTGTAACTATTGTGTTGTCCTATTTCTCTATATGCTTTCCATGAGATGTACCTTTAGGTTATTTTAGAAAACTGGTTTATCATTGGTTGATCTATAATCTCTTCATTAGTGAAAGTCAAGATTCACTTGAACAATTCATGGCAAATTTACAAAAAGTCTAATAGAAATGTGTAGAAAATATGCTTGACAGTTTTTGACAACTAGATCAAAAATTTTGCATTTAATTACTTATACGATGAACTAATGACTTGATGATTTGAGGGGTAAGACTATAGCACAGAAAACTATATAATACATTTTGAGCAACATGACAATAGCAACTGATGATGTAGGAAACCACAGACAAATGTACGTAATCAGTTGCATGAACGTACCAAAGCAATCGCAACTCGATCAAAAGAATGAGAAACTTTTTATGATGAGCACAATTGACTAGATGATGTGGAGGTTGAACAAGCAGTTTTGAAAATTTAATTTCTGATCTGAGAAATGCACCAAAATGACTGAGAAAAACTACAAGCTGACTTTGGCCCTTTTATCTCCACCAAAGTTTCTGACTGGTGTGTGATAAATTTTGACTCCTAATGTTTCCACTTGGGTAATTGTGTGCTAATTGAGCTCAAACTTTGCTGACTTGAGTGAACAATGTTGAATGCTAGTGCTTTATAAATGACCAAATGGTGTAAGCACTGAGAAATGTAGGGATTTGTGTGTAGAGTTTTGCAGTAACAGTTCACCAAATTTGACTCATGTGACAAAGCAGAGAATAGTATTCATAGTTTAGGGAAATGGGTGTGCTGTTTTAAAAATGGCGTTATGGTTTAGAAATTTTAGTTCAAAAGCCTGGTTATAGTGTTTTAGCAATTGAGAAAAACTGTAAACGTGTTTGTGTGTATGACGAGATGATCAGACTCACCTGATACTGTCAGTGTAACTGCATCACTCTTTTGTGAGCTTAGTGATCCTATAAATCCTTCACATGAGTATTTATCTGCATCAGACTCAGTAACAGAACTGAATGTGTGTTCCTGTTGATAACTGAAAACACTGGTTGAACCTTCTTTATACCAGTAGTACCGCCAGCTAGTGACTCCTTCAGCATATATGTCACATCTGAGAGTGACTGTCTCTCCTCTGAATACATGTTGAGCAGGTTTAATGGTCACTTTGGGTTTTTGTGCTTCTGTACAATGACAACAATTCACAATAAAAATAATGTGATAATATAATAATAAAATGAGCTGTTTTTACTGTATAAACAGTTAGTTTATTGCAAAACACACATGCTATATCAGGTTAGACTTAAGTGTTGTCTCTATAGCTGTTATAGTCACTTCTTTAGTGTCTTATGACTCATTTTCACTAATTTGTCAGAGCAGTTCATTATGTGAGTAAATATATTTGCTGTGTATTGTCACTGCTACTGGTCCACTGTAATTTGTTCCTCTAGGCATAACACAAAAATAACTTAATATGTATTTATAATCAATAAAATCATAACACTCCTTTTCGCAGTTAGTTTGTAACAGTGTAGAATAAATTGTGTGAATATGCGATGAAATTCATTCACCTTCAGTTTGTCTAGATTGGATGACTGAAAGCACTAAAAACACAAAAAGAAAATATCAGCATTGAGCTAATATTGTGTATATTACATTTAAACACCATCATTTTACTCTTAAATGTTTCTCAGCTTCACAACACAGGTTTCTCTTAAGTCAAGTCATATTTTTTGGCTAATTTGTCTAGACCTTTTCATCCAACTTGTCTACAATTTCAAGGGTCTGAAAACTGTGAGAGTAATAAAGATGAGCTCATAATAAGTTATTGTGTGGAGGATTGCATATGTGTCCAGATGAACACTGAAATATCTGTTTGATATTTTAGAGATTTCATAATTTTAGCAGCGAGACCTCTTTAGGGAACTTGATGGTCTGATCACAAGCAGAGGAATAAAGAAACTCTTCCTAACTGTGCACTATAGTGAATATCTAGTTAAAGCATTTGTGCAAAACAAACCAACAGAACTGATTTAAAAATTATTACAAAGTACAAAAAAAAGACTGACTGAACAAAACACCACAGAGTGCATTTCTCTTTCACAAACAGCACTAACTGCTTACTAACACCTGCTTACTCAAGCTCATATTTACTCATATATCATGAACAAGGGCTGCATTTGAAAATCTGAGAACAGAATGCAAAGAAAAAATAAAAATCCAGGTACACTAAATCACTTGATCCTATTGATAATATAAGCGCAATTAACATCCACTGAAATACATGCACAGAAAGCAATACTCACTGAGCACAAGAGGAAGTTGACTGAGCTCCATACTGACCAAATAATGTCAAACAGTTAAAAACACAGCCTGTGTTTAAACCTCAAGACTTCCTGATACCTACAGTCAGGTTCAACATAATGACACATTAAAGACATACAAATGTGAAGGATACAATTACCTAAAGACTTAATGACTTTTCACAATATAGCTACAAAAACACCAGGCTCATAAGAGTCATTTGTTCTGTTTAAATATTTCATCAATTTAACATATCTGTTAATTGCCAATCTACTCTTTATTCTCTGGTTAAGTGCAACATTCAAGTAACACACATACACTGTAAAAATTCCTGTAAAAAAATGGCCACATTTTACAGTAACATACTGTATTTTCATTAAGAAATATATATTCAGTAAAATCCTGTATAAAACAATGCATTCTGTGTAATATTTGTTGTTTTCGAGAAAGTAGCCTACAGCAGTAAATTGTTAATTAACAGCATTCAGAATCACACACTCAGAGACTGTGTCTGAAATCACACCCTACACCCTCATTCACTAGTCCCTACCAGAGGTGGGACCAAGTCATTCCTTTCAAGTCTTCAAGTCATATCCCAAGTCCTCAAAGAGTTAAAGTTAATGAGATAATTAAGTAACTAAT
>JAFVLL020007604.1:0-18627 GCA_021397915.2 Tor tambroides
GTAAACAAGCTTATAAATCACACAGAATGAAGTTTTTTGAAAATGTAAAAATGCAGATAATTTTCCTGTAAGGGGTAGGTTTAGGTGTAGGGTTGCTGTAGGACGATAGAAAATACGGTCTGTACAGCAGAACAACATTATGCCTATGAGAGTCCCCACAAGGATAGCAGAACAAGTGTGGGTGTGTGTGTGTGTTTGTGTGTGTGTGAGTGAGTGAGTGAGTGTGAGTGTTTTGCACCTCTTGGCCTCCTCCAGACGGCACAGGTATTGGTAAGCCACATTCTGAATCCTCTGTTCATCCATCTCCTCTGCAGTCAGACGCTCATCTGAAATCAGCATCAGCGGTTAACAAAAACCACATTTGACCTCAATCACATTCAACACCAACATAAAACCTCAGTCACATTCAATAAAAAACCTCAGTCATATTTTACATAAAACCTCAGTCATCTTCAACATTAAATCTCAAACACATTTAACATGTCAAACACACACACAGTAAATAGGGACATTACATAGACTTCTATTGTTTTTCTATACATAGTTATAGATTGTATAAGCTAATCCTAAACGTCCCCTTACAGAAAACTTTCTGCATTTTTACAGTTTTGTTTACTTTATTTTTATACGGGTTTTACAAATGAGGACGTTTTTGGACAGGTTTTTGTCAGATTTACCTCACTTTTGGGTACAAATTAGTCCTCAGAATATGGTTAGGTAGGTAGACACACACACACACACACACACACACACACACACACTTCAGGTGAAAGTGTTTTTTTCAGTACTTACAGCCAGACCGAACCTGAACACCGTCCCCCATCTCTGTTCTCTCAATATCTGATCAATATTCTGATAGATCGATAAAAAACACGCGCTGATCTCTGACAAGCGACGCGATTTACTTCTTATCAAACCGTTTCTTTCTGAAGCCGCGAATTAGTGACGCTCTCGCTCTGTAGTGTTCAATAAATATCTAATTAATCTATATCGATTACTAGGATTAAACTCTCATTCGGCTCTGATTAATAATTTAATGATAAATGACGCCTGAAAACGCGAACGCTCCCGTCTATCAGTTTTTTATGGTTTGAATGTCCCGCCCGCTTCTCATTGGCTGCCGCGCGGCTCCACCCACCTGATGACGACAGGAAGAGCCGCTGCGCATTATGGGTACTGTAGTTTAAACGTGTTGTCAAAAAAATAAACCAGAGAATAACAGAGTTATCGTGTTTAATCGTGCAAACCAGAATATAAAATAGTTTAAAAGGTACTGCTCATCTTTTAGATTTTCCAAAATGTTCTGGACATTCTTTTGGAACATAAAAAAATATATTTTTTAATACATTAAATTCGATTTTCTTTAAATACAAAATAGCCTATGTTATTCCCCCAAATTTATCACTTTAGGTAAATGATATACAGAGCTGGTTAGATTACTTAGAAATTGTAGTCTGTTACTGATTCCAAATTACATGAAAAAAATCTATTACATCACACATTTTAGGTAATGTATACTTTTTTTTAGATTACTTTTTACCTAAGTCGTTTATCATATTGATTTAAATAGCATAATTTCATACCATATTGATATAAAAATACAAAGAGTAAGAAAATATATTCCATTTATTGCATTAATTAATAACATTAGGTGAAAGATGTTTAAATGACAAAAAAGTTTGGGAATGCCTGCATTACATGTATTTTAAAATTGTGCATTTTTTGTGTGAATGCCCACAAAACTGGAGGATTTTCTGAATTTATATAAGCGGCAGGCTATTTTAGAAAGGAACATTCAGAGAGAATCAATAAATTATTAATAATTTATTGCTATTGTGTGAATAATATGTAATCGTATAATGAATTAAAAAGTAACAGTAGTCTGATTACAAATATTTTAAGTAAATGTAATTTAATTAATGCTGTCAAATGATTAATCACAATTAATCGCATCCAAAATAAAAGTTTTTGTTCACATAATATATGCGTGTGTACTGTGTATATTTATTATGTATATATATATATATATATATACACATCCACTTGCATACAGCATATATTTTGGAAATATTTACATGCATATACATTTATATATTTATATTCTTATATTTTATATAAATTTATTTGATACATAAACATAACATATTTTTCTTAAATATATACATGCATGTGTTTGTATTTATATATACATAATAAATATACACAGCACACTCACATATATTATGTAAACAAAAACTTTTATTTTGGATGCGATTAATCGCGATTAATCGTTTGACAGCACTAAATTTAATCTAATTGCAAGTACTTAATTTTTGGAATCTGTTTATGTCCGGCTTACATGTAATCAGTTACTACCCAGCTCCGATTATATATGTAGGTAAATGATGATAAAATGTAGATGCTCACAGAAGAAAGCTGTTACCGTCTTGGAAACGTCACTGATGGCGTTTCCAAAGAGACGGATGTAAACGGTGTGACCTGCACCTGCTCAGGTGTGCAGAGAGAGAGAGAGAGAGAGAGAGAGAGAGAGAGAGAGAGACTTTGACTTTTTGGGTCTTCTTTAATCATTCAATAAATACATAAGAGCCCTTTTTAAATAATCATAATAACAACACCATCAATTCAAACATACATATTGGCCTTCTTACATTTTTACATAAATACATACATTGCGTTTTTTTGGGGTTTTTTTTTAAAAATAAAACAGCAAACACTCCTCAACATCAACATCACAAATACAGTGATTTACAGCCCATTTACCTTTAAACATCTCCATATCATTGATCAGTTTATAATATGTAAACTCAATTTTAATACGAGATTTTAATAACCCTTTTAAAATAGCCACAACATCAGTTGACCCAGCATCAATCAAGAGATGTTTTCTTGATAACCATATCGCCAATTTTGCCTGACCAAAAAGAAAATTAATCAGAACGTGTGCTTCCCTCCTACTTTTAATATACTTTGGTCCATAAATGAAAAGTGCTGGAGTAAATACTTCCCCTAAATTATGAACCCACTCTTCTAAAATACAAAATAAAGGTTGAAGCCTTTCACACTTTAAAAACAAATGAAAAACATTTTCCTGCTCACTACAAAAAGGACAACCTACCCCTACCTCTGGATCAAGGTGTGCTCTGTGTCTGTTTGTAGCTATAATCCCGTGCACTATTCTCCACTGAAGGTCTCCAGACCGTTTCTCAATGGGTGGCTTATACAGGGACCTCCAGCATCCTTTAGGGGAGGCACCTGGCCCCAGAACCTCCAGCCATTTTGACTCGCTGACACTCTGCAGTGTGTTAAGATGCCACACTTTCACACACATATTGTAAATGGCTTTCTTATCAGCATCGCCAAAGGCGGCCAAATGAGGTATCTTGAAAGACAATAAGCAGCCCTCCTTTTCTTGCCATGTGCCAGTCTTTGCTGAGAAAAACAAGTCTGGAAAGTCACAATTATCTGCCTCTTCATCAGAAGTCTCCATTGCCTTTCTATAGTCCTGAGGCAGAGACTCTAAAATCCGAGTCAACATGTTTTGTGCCATCCTGACTGATTTTATTCCAAGTTTTGAAGCAAAATTTTCAGGGCTAATCCAACTTTTTTTGTTTTTTAAGTGTCCAATCTTTGTCATATTTGCAGCCCACATGGCTTGTCTGAAAGTGTCTGATTTAAAAACATCTGAGTCCAATGCAGAATTGAAAAAAAGTGGCTCCTCCTTCAGCCATAACTTCTGTGTGCTATCTTCACTCCGTGAAAACATAAAAAGTGTCCATGACTTTAAAATTGATCTGTAAAAGACACTCAGACCACTTAAATTCAGTTTGTCAATGTCCATCAAGAACAAGTGGCGGTCCAGCCCCATGTTTCCAGCTCTTCTTAGGAGGGCACAGGCTACTTCAGCCCAGCTCACATCCTCCATCGCGTCTTTGTGCCGTCTGCATTCTGAAAGTCTTGAGTCTCGCTCTAATATCAATCAACCCCTGGCCTCCCTCTTGTCTGGGTAGATACAGCACCGCCGCCTTCATCCAGTGCTGTCCCGACCAGAAAAAATCCACCAGTCGCTGTTGTATTCCTCGCACCATATCCTCAGGAGGTTCAATTATTGTCATTCTGTGCCAAAGTGAAGATGCAACCAAATTGTTACATATCAGAACCCTCCCCCTATAGGACAACTGGGGTAGCAACCAATTCCATCGAGACAACTTAACACACACTTTCTCCAAGAGACCCTCCCAATTTTTCTTCTTAAACTCTTCTGTCCCTAAAAACACTCCTAAATATTTAAAACCTGCCCTTCCCCACTGTAACCCACCAGGAAGATTTGGACCTTTAAAAACACTACCACACCATAAAGCATCACTTTTCCCCCAATTAACTACTGCTGATGAGGCTTTTCCATAAACCTCTAAAGCCTGTTTAAGCACCTGAATATCACTTTGGTCTCTAATTATTACTGTGACATCATCAGCATAGGCAGAGAGTTTAACAGAACAGTTTAGGGTGTTGACTTGTAGGCCCTTTAACTCGCTTCTCAATTTACCCAACAAAGGTTCAATTACAATGCTGTACAATTGGCCCGAAAGTGGACAACCTTGTCTGATTCCTCTTTTAACATTAATAGGGACACTTAACCCACCACCCATTTTGATCATGCATGTCGCTTCAGCATATAAAAGTTTAATCCTTGAGATAAATTTTTCCCCAAAGCCAAAAGCATTAAGGGTGTCAAACAGAAAACCATGATCAACCCTGTCAAAGGCCTTTTCCTGATCCAGAGACAACAGGCCCATACTGATATCTTTACAATAAGCATAATCAACAACATCCCTGATTAAATGAAGATTATCCATTATTGACCTCTTTTTAACACAATATGACTGATCCTTGTGTACAACTTCATACAACACATTATTTAATCTATTTGCTAGAACCTTAGACAAAATTTTATATTCTGTGCACAAAATTGCCACAGGTCTCCAATTCTTTAAAAGTGTTAAATCTCCTTTTTTTGGGAGCAATGATAAAACAGCACGTTGGCAACTGGTAGGAAGAATACCTTCACTACAACATTTCTGAAGTACCTCAAAGTAGTCATCTCCTATTATTGTCCAAAACAATTTATAAAACTCGGCCGGCAGTCCATCCAAGCCAGGACTCTTGCCTGAAGAGAGACCCTTGACAGCCAGAGAGACTTCCTCAAAAGAGATATCAGTCTCTAAGAGCTCTTTATGATCTTCAGATAAAACCGGTAAGTCTTTTAGCAGCTCTCTTCTGCATTGTTCATCAGAGATTTCAGCAGCGTACAAATCAGAATAGAAATCAACAGCAAGCTTTCGCATCTCCTTTGGGTCTGAGGTAACGTGTCCATTATTGTCCTTCAATGAAAGCATCAATTTCTGCTGACCCACTTTTCGCTCTAAATTAAAAAAGAAAGTAGTAGGAGCATCCATGTCTTTCAAAGTTAAATAACGGCTTCTTATGAGAGCTCCTTTAACCCTTTCATCCAGAATTAAACTTAAATGATTTTTCTTTTCAGTCCAACGTTCTTTTAAATTAACATCATCATTAACAGTCATATTCATTTCAATATCAGCAATCTCTGTTTCAAGCCACTTTAAAGTATTTTTTAAAACTACAGAGGAGTAAGCAGAATATTTTTGAGAGAAATCTCTTATGTGCACTTTACCAACTTCCCACCACTGTATGATACTTTCAAAAAGACTCTTTTCTGTTTGCCATGCTTCCCAAAATAGCTTGAAAGCTTCACAAAAATCTTTATCTTTTAAAAGTTTAGTGTTAAAATGCCAGTAACAACTCTTATGTGTGCTTTTAGACAGGGTGAACCCAACCCTAATGAGTTTATGATCAGAAAGTGTATTAGGAATAATTTCTGTACTAACAACTCTATTTTTCAGGTTACAAGATATATAAAACCGGTCCAAACGAGCAGCAGAAATTCTTTCATTACAGACCTTCACCCATGTATATTGTTTTATGGAAGGATTGTGTTCTCTCCATACATCCGAGAGATTCAGCTTTTTTATTACACCAGCTAAAGAGGAAGCTGACGGCGCATGAGGTTCTTCCCCATTTCTATCAAGAGTAAAATCAAGAGTGCAGTTCCAGTCCCCCCCCACAACAATATACACATCTTCATTTTCTTCTTTAACTATATTTTCAAACTTCTTGAAAAGTAAACTCCTTTCTGCTCCAACGTTAGGAGCATAAATATTTACAAACAGGAATTTAAAATTACCAATTTCAGCCTTAACGATTAAAAACCTTCCTGGCTCTACTTCATTTTTTGATAACACTTTAACATTTACAGTTGGAGAAAAAAGAACAGCCACACCAGCACTTAAATTAGTCCCATGACTAAGAACATACGTTCCTTTCCACCATAAACCCCAGTTCACTTCGTTACTACTACTACTGTGAGTTTCTTGCAAAAATGTAACACTTAAATCTTTCAAATCAATAATTTCTGATAAAACCTCATTCTTTCTCCCATCCCTCATCCCATTGATATTAAGAGAACCAACCCTTAAGATCTCCATAAGAAAAATAGAGAAAAAGAGAAAACAGATCAGATAGATAGAGAAACTTTCAGCCATGTTAATTATTTAGATTTTCCCCTCGCTCTTCCCATCCTTTTTCCTGCTCTAACAACAGTTAAGTACTTTTTAAGACGAAATCTTTTCTGTTGTGAAAGCTCATCGTAGCTACTTTCTTTCCTAAACCATATTACTGAAGCAATAAACTTTTCAACATCAGGGAAATAATCTCTTATTTCAACACCTGCCTTTCCTTTTGTCTTATCCAGAAAGGAATTAATCTGCTCAAGGGGATATAGATCTTTCACTACCTCCTTAGACACATCAGACCACTGCTCATCATCTCTCAGTCCATCATCAGTATACTGTGATAAACTTTCAGTCTCATCAGCCATATTTTCCTCAGAACCACATTTCTGTACAGTATCATCATCAGCATCACTCGGATCATTTTCATCACCAACACTCACTGCTTTATCAGGTAAATAACTACATCCAGGTTGCTCCACACAGCCAGCATTATCATTTAAGTCACTCACCATCTGCTGCTCGTCTACTCCCTCTGAAGCTCCTTTGTCCTGCTCCTCAGTTCTCTCAGATTCTGTGTTAATTACTTGAGTAACAACATCGCTTCCATCACCACCAGATGTAGAAGGGCGCTGCTCATCTCTATGCGGACACATAAAGCGCTTGTGGCCCAAATCGCCACATTCAAAACACTTCAAACTCGCAGTACTCGCATACACCATGAAAGAGTTCTCTCCGTGAGTAACACGGAAAGAAACTTCCAAGGTCTGCTCCGGCGAGTTGAGAAACATATAGACCTGTCGTCTGAAGGAAAGAACGTGCTTTAGTGCGGCGTCTTTACATCCGAGTGGGACCGCTTTTACAGGACTTGCTATCTTACCAAATCTCAGTAACTCTTTCACGATACTTTCATTAGATATGAAAGGAGGGGCATTGGAAACAGTTACTTTAGTTGCTGGAGCGGATAGCGGGGTTACCGGAACAAAATTTTCCTTCACCCATATTCCGCTCACAGTCAATTCATAAACGAGTAATTCAGTTTTCAAAAACACGACTACCGCTTTGTTCATCCGTGACGCCGAGACGATGTTTTCAAAACCAATTTTCTGACCAATAATCAAGAGCAAATCCTCCACTGTCACGCCAGACTCAGGAACACACCTGCAGCCGTTTCGGAGTGACAGTGTTGGTGTTCCTTGCGCGTGAGCAGCCGCCATCCTGGCGACCACAAACCGCACACACACACAAACGAAAAACTTTTCTTCCTACACTGATAATGATGAAAAAACAGCGAGGGGAAAAATAAGCAAATATATGAAACAGAAAGAAGACACCGAAGAAACTCAGAATCACTCTCAACAACGCTCTCAACACACGCTCAGCACCTCCACAAACTCCCAGCATGCACCAGAGAGAGAGAGAGAGAGAGAGAGAGAGAGAGAGAGAGAGAGAGAGAGAGAGAGAGAGAGAGAGAGAGAGAGAGAGAGAGACCTGTCTGTGTGCTCACCCGTTCATACTCATACGCAGCTCAGAATTTGTGACATGATTCTAATGGACGAATATCGGAGCATCGAACTTGACGCGCATCATCCGGGCATTGCAGTGGAAACTGTGTTTATTCATGTAAGTGACCGCGTGTTACAAACTCCAGCTATAAACTCCAGTTTATAAGTGTGTTCTACGTCTGTTATAGTTTTATATGATATGATTTACTGTAGTGTTATGGCGCATATTCTTTGTATTGTGTGTGATGAATGTTCAGTTTGCTGTGGTAACTGTGTTTTAGTGACACTCTAGAAGACTGATGAATGATTCATTAGTGAAGCGTGAATCCTCTCTGCCATTAACACACACTTTAAAACTACTGTCCTGCTGCTGAGGACCACGAGCTGTATTTCAGTTTCACCACTTAACTTGATTCTTTAAAGTCAGTTCTGGGTCATACAATTTACTTTACATTTAATTTAAGTTTCATAAGAATTCATATGGAATATTTCATTATTAAGCGAGGGGCGGGGCTACGGCCTGATTGACAGCTTGCCAGATCCATGGAAATATATAATATATAATTTTAGAGGTTTAATTCTGAATTAATTACTTTAAATGTAACGTGTGTTGTCATGTGTTTCGTTAGCATTATGTAATAATAATAATAATAATAATGATAATAATAATAATAATATGCTAATTAGTGTCTTCAGTGACGTTACGCCAACGTTCAGTCTTTCGCGCCCAAAGTTCTGTCAGGATTAGCGGCTCCCTCGAATATTTATAATAAAAACGACTAGAACAGCCATCTATACTAACAGAAAATTTGGATTATGACGAAATTATCAACATCTTCAATTCAAAACCGACTACGACTTGTTTTAAACATACATCAGTTATTAAAGGTAAGGTTATAAATATCGATGTGCCTTAAGTATGGAAGGCCGTTTGCGCCACTGAATAAAAAAATAATAAAATTTTCTGACTTTTTTTCCTCAGAATTGCTATATAAACTTGCAGTTGCGAGAAAAAAGTCAGAATTGCGAGATATAAACTTGCAATTTTAAGAAAATAGTCTTTTCCCCCTCAGAATTGGATTTTATAACTCGGTTATAAAGTTGTCTACTAACACACCAGTTGTGATTAATCAACCAAAAAGTACCTGAAAAATAGTACAGTAGTAATGTTACAGACTTTTTTTTTTTTTTTACAGAAACATTTCATATAGATGACTCATGTTAATATCCTGGTATGTGGTAACACAAATCCACAAAACCAGTCATAAGGGTTAATTGTTTGAAATTGAGATTTATACATAATCTGAAAGCTGAATAAATCAGCTTTCCATTGATTAGGATAGGACAATATTTGGCCGAGATACAACTATTTGAAAATCTCCTTTAAAGTTGTCCAAATGAAGTTCTCAGCAATGCATATTACTAATCAAAAATTAAGTTTTGATATATTTACGCTAGGAAAATTACAAAATATCTTCATGGAACATGATCTTTACTTAATATCCTAATGATTTTTTGGCATAAAAGAAAGATGAATTATTTTGACCCATACATGAATGTATTGTTGGCTATTGCTACAAATATACCTGTGCAACTTAAGACTGCTTTTGTGCTCCAGGGTCACATATATGGTTTATGAGGACACTAATGTGTATAATGACATGGGTACTACAACATAAACATGGTTTATGAGGACTACCTGTGTCCCTGTAAACCAAAAGGCTTAAAAAACATACTAAAGGTGTTTTATGAAATTCAGAATTTGCCAGTAGTTTCCTGAGAGGGGTAGGTTTAGGTATAGGGCGATAGAAAATACAGTTTATACTGTAGAAAAACAATTATGGAGAGTCCATGTAAAACATAAAAACCAAAGTGTGTGTGTGTGTGTGTGTGTGTGTGTGTTCAGGTTGAGCATCATGTCTCCTCTCAGCTCTGATCTACTGTGAGTTCATGGCCTCTGATGGGTCTCCAGTCAGAGATGCTCGAGAGAAGCAGAAGAAGAAGAAGAAGAAATCGGACCGGAGCGGGACGGACAGAGCTGATGTGGAGGAGACAGACGCTCAGCTGGAGGTCCAGAGACTGACCGCAGCTGGACATGCAGCTCTGCAGAGCGGAGACAATAACACAGCGCTGCAGAGCTTCAGGAGCGCATTAAAAGCTGCCACTAAGGTACCTGAAATACTGGGAGAACATCAAGAAAACATGAAATCAAAACTGACTTAATGCAATATTTTGAAAATGTAATAAATTCCTCTAATATTTCAGCCACTTTCATGAGTCCTATAGGTAAATAAGAAAAAAACATAAATAGAAGAGAAACAAAGTGCAGCGAGAAAGTACGGTAAAATGCAACAAACCAGTGTGTTTATGATTATGAAAATAAATAAAAATAATTTGATGAGAATTACCAGTGTGCAACATCAAGCATCATAGTACACCGTTTTTGTACAGCTTTTCACCATCCATTAATTCACTAATGAAACCATTAGTGTTGAGAAACCATTTCATATTGATTTAAAGTCTTTGTTAGCCCCGTAAACCACATTATTTCATATAACATGCATTATACTACATATGTAAAAAAAATAATAACAAATAAGGTTCAGATAGATAAATAAATAAATATAACAGTTTGAATGATTAAATAATGAAAAAATTAATTAAAATAAGTAAATTATGGAATCCCTTTACCACAATGGAATAAAAAATAAAGTTTTTTTTTTTCACAATTCTGAATTTTTAATCTCTAAGTCTGAATTGTAAGATAAAAAGTTGCAATTACCTTTTTTCTATTTTTTAAAAACAGAATTGCAAGACGTAAAGTCAGAATTTAGAAGAAAAAATCAGAATTGCCAGATTTAAACTTGGAATTGCAATAAAAAACTCAGAATTGTGAGAATAGAAAGTCAGTAAGCAAGTAGAATAATACTGTACATAAAACAGAAACTAAATATTTTACAAATAATATTTCACACACTGAAAAAAATGTGTAGAAACTACTAAATATTTAGTAAATTTCACAAACAATTACAAAGAAAAGGCAAGTAACACATTGAAACTTGAAATTTAGAAGTTTTTTTTGTAAAATGTACTCTAGTATCTATATTTATTTAGAACTTTGAAAACCAGTATAAATTGTTTTTTTCTAGAATAAACTATATAGATTTCTTTGAAATCTTAGTATGGGGTCCCTTGCACAAAAATGATTAAATTTGGTGATCTTTGTCACCTAAAAGATTAAAAACTCCTGGTTTAGGTCATTCAGCTTTCACTGTCATGGTGGCTGCCCTCAAATGACCAGTCGAATACTACTCATGTTATTTTAGTACCCCCACACCATTATCAGAAACTTTGAGTTGTGCAATAAATAAATCATTTACAGGTGAATAAGTATTTCTACACTGACATCAGTTACTGCAAAGATCTGCTTTTGCTGCATCTGTCAGGCCATATCAGCTAGAGAAACAGAGCAAAGGCCCGTTCACACCAAGGACGATAACCATAAAGATATAGTTCTCAATAAAAATCATTCTCAATATTAAAGAATAGCAGAGTCCACACCACAGCTATAACGACAAAGGCACAGAGAAACAATGTTGTTGGAAACACTTTCAGGATGATTTTTTCCGGCTGATGAATGATAAAAACATTGACACCCAATAAGAATCCATCCTGCTATAATGAGCCCAAGAATTTAAAGCGGCAGACGAGTGTGTGCTTAGAATAAACAGACAATATTTTTCGCTGGTGTGGATGCTAATATCATTATCTTTAAATAATGTCTTAATCTTTAAATAATGATAAATAATCTTTATAGTTATCGTTCTTGGTGTGAACGGGGTTTAAAGGGGTCCTATTATGCTCTTTTACAAAGTCTTGATTTTGTTTTGGGGGTGTACTAGAACATGCTCTCATGCTTGCTGGTTCGAAAATCGCATTATTTTTCACATAATTTACATTATTACAATACCTTTCTCCCCAGCCTGACACAAACGGCTCGATTAGTTCCGGGTTTGATGAAGGCCTGCCTTCCGAAAAACTAAATGTGCTGTGATTGGTTAGCTGTCCCAGTGCGTTGTGATTGGCGAACAGCTTAGACGGTGTTTCAGTATTGCCCCGCCCCTTGCCAAAACAGCAAGTTCGTCAATATTGCCACAGACCTCGAGAATATTGAACAAGAGGATCACGCAGAACCTTTGCACGCACGGATATTGCAAGACATATTAAAGTGGTAATGTTATTGTTGTTTTTTGGCTAAATCACGTTTTAGATAGGATGTCAACAACAGCTTAAAAATAACTGCATTGACTATGTACAGATAAGTGCAACGGTAATATGTATTATGTTTATTTTTCTTTAATTCTAACATTATAACATGAATTGCACTGAAACTGTTATACAGTTGAATTTATACCATAGCCCCACAGACTTACACTATTTGTGGCCGCATATATATATGCAAATTAATTCTCTGCCAGCAGGAGGCGCTGTTGGAGCGGGAGAGCTCGAGGTTTTCCTGGTAATGCTCTACACAAAACAGAGCTCCGCTCACAAACACTGCTTTATCAGACATTATATGCCAGATGAAATGAAAATGACATCCAAAATTTTCTGAAAACAGTTGGTTTCCATCAGAAATACAGTGATATAAAAACTGGGTTTCGATTTTGAAACGTGCAGTGCTCAACCAAGTGTTCTCCCCACCCCCCAACCATTCGAATTTCCGTAGGCGGGATTTAAAATTTGTGATGTTACAAATACAGGAAAACAACTTTGTAGTCCAAACGAGCCGTTCGTTGTAGTTCTTGAAAAGGGATTTTTTAAAAACGAAATAGCTCCCTGTGGAGTGGACTTTGAGATTTGTAACTTTGTAGATCGTTTTACGCCCAAACATACACACTACACACTGACTAAAATTCAAAAAGTGAAAAAGCATAATAGGACCCCTTTAAAGCCTCATGATTTGCTCTCTCCTTCAGCTCAGAGAGAAGAGACTGCAGCGGACGTGTGCGTTTAATCTGGGCGCGGCGTATGTGGAGGCGGGCGAGCCTCAGAAAGGGCTGGATGTCCTGTCGCGCACACAGCCGGGCGAGAGAGGCGAGCGGATCGCAGACCTGCAGTTTAACCTGGCCACGGCCCATGAGGCTCTGGGGGACCGAACGCAGGCGGTGAGGCACTATCTGCAGGCTGCACAGCTGTACAGATCACAGGGAGACGCTGGAGCAGAGGGAGATACCTGCGTCAGACTCGCACGCTGCCACCTGCTGGGAAAGGTGTGTTACTCTCACCGATCTATAATTGAGAACTGGACTGCTCATGACGTCATGAAAGTGAAGCTGCTGCGCCGCCGTATTGGTATTCCCCAGTATTCCCATACGTTCCATTGAATTAACAGGAAATCGTTTCAACAATGATTTCGTTAACAGCATTCATTTTGAAGCAGGTAATGATTTAAACTTGTCAAATTAATTATTCATTTAGCATATATACATAACATTTTACATGGAAACGGTAATGTTAGTAAACATTTGTGCGATCATGGAGAGTCTGAAATAGATGTTGCTCAATCAGGACATTAAAAATATACACATCATAATTTATTCAGAGAATTAACTGACTACATACAGTACGGACTTAAAGACATGAAGCTTTATTTCAAGATGATGCATGGTAAGTTAAGCTTTTTATTTCAGTACAACATAGAGCAATATAGTAATAGAGGCTATTATTCATTGTATATTCAAATCAATTTCTGATACTAATACGTTCATGTTTAATAATTCCTGAATAATTACGTACATAAAGAAATAGGCTATATTTTGTGTTGGATCGGTTACCTGTGTCGCACCCACCTAAATGATTTAAATATATTGCTTATTCTGCCCAAAAAGACCAGAAACATTGCAGATAACATCTGAAGTAAAAATGAATTTACATACACATAACATAAAATCTAATCCCGTTTGATTGATTTGCTTCAAATCTGGTGATTTTAGGTCAGGTTTAAGGCTTAAGCCTAGTCCTTGACTAAAATGTAAGTCTGAGCTGTTTCAGCTGAAAGAAACTTGCACTGACTGATCTTAAAATATATCAGTGCCTTTGTTTTGTCTCAAAATGCACCACAAGTAATGTTTTTTTTTTAAGCACATTTATAAAAATTATAAAAATGTCCTAATTGAACTATGGCCTAATCCTGGCTTAGTCTAAGCCCTGTCTGTGAAACCGGGCCTAAATGTAAATGTAAATGTAAAGATCGTTATGTTCTGTCACATGGAATCTAATTGGATTCAATGCAATTTGCCAAAAGTCACACTATGAATAAAAATAATAGGCAAAAACAGTAAACCTTTAGTATAAATGATTCTTGTGCATCTAAAAAAAATGAGAACATGATTTTTAAAACTGTATTTAACAACTGTTTTCAAGCATTTTTACTGTACATTTTATAAACAGTATTGCATTTTTAAACATTTTAGCATTTTAAACATAAGAAGTGTGGAAAATTACTCATTCTGTGTGCTTTCCTGAAGCTCAAGTAGAAGCACATGCTCACAATGCCAAGATCATGGGTTCGATTCCCAGTGAAATTAACATATATGAACTGATAAAAATATATGCAGTCAATGCAGTGTCAATTTATTTTGGATGAAAGAATACAGTACGTTTGCTTATTTTATTTCAGCTAGTTTCCAAGGCAACATTTCTCATTTTCATCAAGTTTATCTTGATGTACTAAAATAACTAGAACTAAAACTGAAATAAAAAAATAATAAAAACCTTATATATGAATTCAACTTTTTAAATGTTATTTCAGTTAACATGGATCTTATTTCAAGTCATGAAAATGTTTTTGTTATAGTTTTAGATTTAGTTTAAGTTAACTATAAATGTAAACACCCTCAAAGTTGAGAAACTGACATACAATATTATTAAAAATCTGTGCTGCTGCATTGTAAAAAATGAGTTTTCAAAGTTGTAAATAAAACAGAGATTATTATTAAAAATTATTTCAGTGTTTTCTAAAATTCAGTGTTACTTGCCTTTTCTTTGCTGCAATTATTTGTGAAATTTACTAGCAATTTCTGAGTGAAAACTGTTTCTAGATAAGTTTTTTCAGTGCCATTATCCATGAAATATGTAGGTCAAATTGACCCGCAAACGTCATAATCGTCATAGAAATGTTGATTGCTTGTTCCATGACACATCAAGAGTGTCGTAATTTTGCATGTTCATGATAACAAATTAGAAAAAGTCACCAAATATCAAAAAAACTGAATTTCTTGGTTAACCAGAATTTCTGGCAACTCAAAAATAATATAAGATTTGTTCTAAACCTTCAAAACACTGAAGGAAGGGCAATAAAACTGGCCTTATAATTAAACTGGTGCACTTTATTCACCTCAAACCGCTTAACATACAAACTTCATTCAAACTTTGATTCATAGATCATTTCAGTTTTTGTTATGCACCTGTTTTTTCTTTTTTTCTAATTTGAGATTGAAATTTTAAAATCTTTAAAAACTGAACTGCATGTCATCATTATATTTGCATGTGGACTGGCCACTGGTCTGAACTGATTGCTCTTGTATTTCTGTGTTTATTTAATCCTAATGCATGAGCTGCAGATGTATTTGAGCCATTTGTTTTCTGTGTGATGCAGGAGTGGGACGAGGCTGCAGCGAATTTCCAGCGAGCCGCTGAGAGTTATAAACTAGCGGGAAACGCGTCTGCAGCTGCGCTAGCGCTGAGGGATGCTGGGAAACACATGCTGCAGAGCGGCCGCAGCTCCGGCGATGACATCATCAGCGTGCTGACCGACAGCCTGGAGATGAGCGCTAACATAAGCGATCAGCAGACGCTAGGTATCACCGCTGTTTGTGTTCAGAATGATCAATTAGTGATGTTTATTAGGTTCAGCATCAGTGTTAGATCAGGAATATTAGATCCAATCCCAGATGCCAGATCCTGTTAGAAAATATCAGTTTTGTAATCAGTGTTTTACTGCATTTTGTCTGATTACCCAAAACTGTATTAAGAGTCTTCTAACAGCTAAATATTTGGAGTGAGAAAGCCAGGAAAGAGCAGAAGCAGGAGACTGAAGTAATGATAAAAAATGAGCAGAGTTTAATAAATATGATATTGAATATTAGTTGCGTATTTTTTAATGCCCAGACTAATCGGCACAAATGCAACAAGTGTTTTTCTACCAAATTGCTTTACGTCAATATCCCATCCCATAAAACCTTTGGGATATTCTCTCTTATTTGTGAAGACAAACATTTAATGAAAGATTAAACAACAATAGCAAGCATTGCAAGAGCAAGGAAAATAATACGTAAGATAAAATATAAAAACATAATAAAAATGACTAATAATTAAATGATATAAATCGAATGATGAATTACATAAATGACTAATTTTTATAAATGCACAAGTTTCAACACGATGTGTGGAATGTGAGTAAAAACTTTCTATTATCATTAACTTTGATGCTCTTTACTCATTACATAAGTAATTCTGTTGAAATACAAACATGATGAAACTGTACATTTTATATAAAAGTATTTTTGACATGTTAACAACTTAAACAGAGGAAGTGTGGAAAACTTAAGCACTAATTTTGAGGGTTTTCCTGAAGCTCAAACAGTAGAAGCACAGCTATGAACTTGCATGAACTGATAAACATGTATGTGATCAGTGCATTCAAATTCTTTCAGATAAAAGTGTCTGCCAAATGCATAAACATAAATACTCTCAGATAGTAGTATACATACAAAAATATTTTTTTTGTTCAGTGCAGCTGCCTTTATCGTATGTAGCTCAAATTGACCCATAAACACCATTTCTGTCCTCACCTGTGTTTCAGGGAAGCTGCTGAGTGATGTGGCTCTGAGTTTCTCTCAGATGAGGCTGTTCTCCGAGGCGTCTGAGTGTTACGAGAAGGCTCTTCCTCTGGTCTCCTCTAAACCGCACAGACTGGCTGTGGTTCTGCAGAATCTGGGCGCCGTTTATAACAGTTTGGGTCAGTACCAGCAGTCCCTGCGGTTCCACAGAGAGGCGGCGGCGCTCCACGGTGAGACACACACACCTCAGACATGAAACACCAGAGTTTACATCAGTCATGTGCGTGTGGGTGGCTGATGCAGCAATGCATGTTACTTCCAGAATTAATATACATTGAGCCCATATTAATTGAGAATTTACATGGAAAATTCATCGGTCACCACAGAACTAGTAAAGTAAATTACAAAATAGCTTTCAGGTGAAAGGAAATGATGAGCAGGTACAGGACAGTTTAGCTTAAAGACTAGATGTTAAAAGAGTTATGTCCATGTCATTTGTCCACTTTATTTTTCACATTTAGAAAAGACTGAATGAGATTTTGTAGTGTTGAGAACATCACAAACACATTTATTTATTTTATTATTATTTAATGTCATATTAACAGTAAGCCATTTTTATGGTAAACTCAGAGTAATAAAAATGAAAATATTCATAATAATAGTAATAAAACTAATAGCTAGTAGTTAAACTAGTAATAATAATAATACATAAGTGATATATAATCAATGTAAACAAAATTATGTTGTGTATATAAAATCATATACAATAACATACAATAATATGAAAAAATAAAATTAGAATTTTCCCAGGAGTAACCTTTTTACATTTGCATTTAACATTTATTCATTTAGCAGATGCTTTTATCCAAAACAGCTTCAAGATTTTTATTATTTATTTATTTTTATACATTTTTATTTGTCACATCATAACAGTGTTATATTAGTATCACTGAGAGTACATCAGAACATCAATTTAAACTAAAATGAGAAATGTTGCCCTGGCAGCTAGCTGAAATAAGTTTATTATACTTCATTTAATTTTATTTCAGTTAATGTTTTATTTTTTTTATGGTTTAAGTTTTAATTTCTGTTTTAGCTAATTATAATAACCCTGTCACATATGCAGTGAAATGTAAACCTGGTCAGCTACTAGATTGTGCATTAAATATTTATAAGTAATAGGTAAATAAAAAAATAAGAAATGAGGGCGATTAAAAGCGATTAATCTTAAAGAGGCAATAGCACGATACAAAGTGCTGACAATACAAAGTTTCAAAATGCCCATTAATGAAATTTCTGAATAAAACTATATATTTTATAGTCAGTGATGTCTTATGAAACCACATTCTGCTAATTCTTCAGGGGTAATGTGATGACATATGTTGATCTACTGGCTGTTATGTTTGGTGCATGTGCAGCGTGTCATCATGCTTACTGTAATGTCCCACGAGTGACTGACGTGTGGCATGTTCCACAGGCTCTCTGGGCAGTCGCGGAGCTCAGGGTCGCTGCTTCAGTAATCTGGGATTCGCTCTGGTGGAGCTGGGAGAACTGGAGGAGGCATGGGAGAGTTACCTACACGCACAACAGGCCTTCAGAGACACAGGTACTGAACCACTGACACACACACACACACACACACAGGTACTGAACCACTGACACACACACACACACACACACACACACACACACACA